>SKCR01035415.1:0-170831 GCA_019454045.1 Zanthoxylum bungeanum | reverse complement strand
TAAAAATGTATAAAAACAAGCGATTGTTAATTTGCTATGTCAATGAATGGATGATGAAGCTCCTGTGATATTATTGCACAAGCATAAAAGTTAGAAGATTGGAGAAAAGAAGATAAAGAGTCCAAATCAGCAACATGCCTTATTCTCTTTTGCTCAGTCATTCTTTCATCTTCACCAACACCAACAGAAGAAACCACAGCATCGTCCCAAAATTCAACAAGCTTTTTGCCACTGCCACATTATCTGCAGAACAAAGCTTGGACTTCAATGAGAGCCCCCGTAATCTGCAGGCGCAAAAGTTCATTAATACAATCAAAGCATTACCCTTGAAAGAGAGAAGTGATAAATGCAATAACATTCAAAAAGATGGCACTAATTGGAGCATATCTGACTTCAATGACTTGCTCATGGCTTTGGTCATGCTAAATGAGCAAGACACTGCTTTGAAAATTTTCTCTGAGGCGTCGTCTTATGGGTTAGCGCCAAATTCTTGGACATTTTCGATCATGATTAGATGCCATTGCAAGAAAAATGATTTCTTTGAGGCCAGAAAGGTTATAGATTGCATGATTGATAATGGGTTTTATCCAAATGTTACAACGTGTACTATCCTTGTGAATTCATTGGGCAATAGTGGGAGGGTGAAGGAAGCTTTTGAGATTTTTGAACTAATGGGTAGAATTGGATGCAAGCCAAATATTCAGACGTATAATTGTTTGTTGAAGGGTTTGTGTTATGTGGGAAGAGTGGAGGAAGCGTATGATATGTTGATGAATGTTAAGAATGATGGCTTGAAGCCTGATGTTTATACATATACAGCTGTTATGGATGGGTTTTGTAAAGTGGGTAGGTCAGATGAGGCAATGGCATTGCTTAAAGAGGCTACTGAGAGTGGATTGACACCAAACGTGGTTACTTTTAACACTCTTTTTAATGGGTATTGTAAGGAAGGGAGACCAACGAAGGGTATTAATGTGTTGAAGCTTATGAAGAAGAGGAATTGCTTGCCTGATAATGTTAGTTATAGCACATTGTTAAATGGGTTGTTGAAATGGGGAAAGATAAGGCCAGCGTTAAGGATATTTAAGGAAATGATGGAATTTGGTTTTGAGGTGGATGAGAGGATGATGAATAGTCTGATAAGAGGGTTATGCATGAGGTCATGGGAAGAAAAGGACTTGTTAGAAGATGCCTATGAAGTGTTTGTGAAAATGACTAAGAGAGTTTCTGTCACGGATCCTTGGACATATGGAATGGTGATCCGAGCTCTAAGTTCGGGAAAGAAAACTGACGAGGCTTTAATCCATTTGCACCATGTGATTGAAACGGGTCATATTCCTCGGACGGTCACTTTTAACAATGTGATTCAAGCGCTTTGTGGGGAAGGAAAGATTGAAAAGGCATTGTTTCACTTATTTCTCATGTATGAACATGGTAAAATTCCTAGCAAGACATCGTATGACAGGGTGATTAAAAAGTTGGATCAACTGAAAAAATCTTCCGATGCTTGTACTGTATACGGTGCTGCATTGAAACTAGGCGTAGTTCCGCATAGGAAGCCGCGAGATTTAGCCTTGGGGAAAACTTGTTCAACAGATATGTTCACCTGATTGGCAAAATGAATTATCAAGTTATTGTATTATAGAAATTCTTTTGCATCGATAAGTGGTAGTGATATTACTGGAAATTCATGTTTATTTTTTTCATGTGGAAGTTGAACACTTGCCGGTAATTTGAAAGTCTTCTCCATAGAGAAGAAATCCATCTACTTCATAAAACTAAGTTTGAAACCCCTTAACTATCTCAGGCTGATGTACATTTCTGGCATCGATGAAGATACAACTGGCTACCATTACAACAAAAGTATATGGCAAAAATTTTGCTGATGAAAGAGATCTCCAGAAGCTAGACCTATGCACGAGTCATGTATTGCCCAGTTCTTGTGTCCACCAATATTTCATCACCTATATTGACAAATAATGGAACATTCACCACGGCACCAGTGTCCAGAGTCGCTGGTTTTGACCCACCTGCCACAAGAATTTTACTTCTAAAACAACAAGTTCGAAGAAGAATATGGAACATTAAACAAAGTTGTGGCAAAGAGAAGCCATACCCCCTCTGTAGTATATCATCAAAAAGACAATGAATGTAACCATAACAGAATTATGTTATCATTTTTTTTAACACTCCATTCAAGAACATGCAGTGAAGGGACTTTAGTAGTTTCTATATCAATAATATAAATATTTAGTTATTAATTGGTTTTCATCCATCCTGAACCTACCAAAATGAAAATCAAGGGCATCAGGTCATGCAGCAGTTTAATATGGTATAGCACTTGGCTCCAACCCCATACAACTTAATCCTATCACAACCGGATGTTGGAAACACCTGCCTGCATTTTCAAATTTCAACCCTCGTGTTTCCACAGACAATGAACCAATGAACACTTAGAGGCATACCAAAATGATCATTAATCAAGAATTTTATAGAGAATCAAAACGACATTACCTGAAGTAGTGTCACCTTTAAGGCCAGGATCGACATCAACCACGGTCAGCTGAACAGTAATTGGAACTTCAAAATCAATAATCTGCAAGATATCAATCAGCAGACTGCTAAGAAGCAGGTAGCGAGAAATGACAAAGTAACTTAATCAAGGAGTAGTGGATGACACTTTCCTTACAAATGTAAGAACACAGATAATATATGCAGATTGAGCTTCAAATGTCTATATATAGTCATCTAGGAAAGCTTCGCCTTCTTAAGTATTTAAACTTGTTAGAAACTTACCTTTCCTTTCCAGAATAGTAAATTGCAGTCCATTCCCTCTTTCAGCCACTTTTTCTTATCCCCAACATCTGTGTCGTTGAGACGAATTTCTTCAAATGTGTTCTGTGAAAATATGGCATTGTGAATTAGAGATACAAAAAGTATAAAAGAGAAACAACATACTGAATGTCATTGCTCCGTGAATCCAAAAGATAAAAATAATCATTTCTTTCCTTTATGATGAAATTGATTCCTAATTTCCTGAAATCTATCAAACAAAATAACAGAAAATGAAATAAAATAACGCATACTGCTTTTTGCAGGATTAGATGGAAACTGAAGTAAATTTAAATTTAAAAAAGTACAATGTATATTAAATTAGATAGAAAAATTAATTAGAATAATACCAGGTCCATAAACACAAACATGGAACCATCTTTATACGTGAATTGCTTGGTTTCCTTGAATACATCTGTCTCTTCAATCTGGAGAAAAAATTACATATAAAGGCATATAAAAATTCCAAACAGGCATCCAGTTTCAATATGCGATAAAGTCATAAAATGAAGCTTGTCCATGCACAATACGAAATCAGTTTCAATGAACTTCCAAAAGCTGGTATATTATTATCAATACTTGGCATGCATCTAAAAGAAAACTAAATGGTAATCATTATTCTTTATCCAGGATCTCTTGATCTTGGCTGTCTTTTCTTGGTCTAGAAACTTAAATTTTGGCTGTCAGGAAAGAATAATAATTTGTCACCAGCTGACTATGGCTAGTTAAAAAACATGAATCAACAACAAATTATGATTTTTTTCTTTTAAATCTTTAGATCACTACATCTATCTTCTACTTATTGAAAGGACAAAAGACATGGCATCATTGTTCTGTTGGATACAAAGTAAGCAACTGGAGAGCTGTGAATAATCAACAGATCAAAATCCATGAATGCACTGAAGCATGCAGTCACAACTGAGAAAGCTAAGATAAGATAACCATGTCAAGACTGCTAAGATATATACTCCAACCGTATACATTACATAACTGCAACATCAGCATTATATTAGGATGCCCCCAGAATATTTTTACAGTCACAGATATATACGTAAAAGCATGGACCTTCAAAGATTTCTATGTATACCATTTGGGTAGTGAATTCTTATTACTTTCAAATTTTATCATATTGCAAATCGACAGTAACTTAAGAGCTTAGTATCATAGACTTAGAAACACCTAACCCCTTCCAAAGACTATTCCAAGATAACTTACAAGCGCCAAAAAAAAAAAACCATATGCACAAAAAAAACCACAAATGTTTAAGGGTACCGTATGTTTGAGATTGAAGTAGTGTGCCTTACAATCCACATATGAAATCGCTAGCAGCCAAATAATTTGGGCAGTTTACCAAACACTTTAGATGTTCTACTTTCACAATTAAGCAAAAGCACAACAGCGATGGACATACCACAGATCTTCAAAAAAATTGGCCATTTGCCTTTGCAATTTGCAAAAACTAAATAACTTGAATTGCAGATTAAAATAAAAGTTACCGACCGTAATTCCAGCCCGAAAAGTTTTTTCAACAGTGGTTCCAGTCATGTAATTGCGAAGCTTGGTCCTCACAAATGCTGCTCCTTTCCCAGGTTTCACATGAAGAAACTCTACAAATGAAGTATTATTAACTTGCTCAGCTCAGCAGCAGCAAGTAAACAAAAATTAACGAGATAAAACATTATACCCAAAACACGCCAAGGAGCTCCTTCAACTTCAATGCTGGAACCCACTTTGATATCGTTGCTAGAAAACGCGTAAATCCCTGCAACCAAAATACAAAAACACTTAATGATACTTATTTTCATTCAATTTAAAGAATGAGGGAATTAGTAGTTGTTCTTACTGGGAAATTTGGAACGAGGTCGCATTGAGAGAACTGACGGTTTTGATGAGAGTGTGGTAAATGATGAACGGCGGAGAAGATAGGGAGCTGATGAGACTGAGAGATTAACGGTGGTAGCTGTTCCCGCCATTGGTGGTTGGTTTTTGGTGATGAGAAATGATTTGGTTTCTCAAAATTTAGACGGCCGTGTAAGCCCGTGACACGCTCACTTGGATAAGGAGGAGTGTGTCGCGGATTAGGAAGGTTAGTACTACGGCTGCCTAGAGATAAATATCGATTGATGGAAGCTGCGATGGTTTATAAAAGAATTTAGTTTAATAGAACGGAATATATATAGTAATGTATTTTAATTTATTTTAATTATAATATTTTGTTGTGACTGTGTCTATGGTTCTCAAAACGTGAAAGTAATCTTGGGCTATGGTAGAGGTGAACTCAGTTGACGACTGATTTTTATTTTAAGGGTAATTCGGAAAAATCACTCTTAGAACAATTTTCTTTTAATTGTGAATTTGTTTTGTTTGTGAATCAAATACAAATTCAGCAAAAGATGAGAAAACATACAGACAAAACAGATGGTTTAACATGGTACGTCGGAGTAGATTCAACCTACGTCCATGGGCACAAGGAAAAAGAAAGTTTTTATTACGTGGTCAGGTATGACAGACATGCTTATCTCTTAAGCTCGTATGACCGACCTCTTACAAGCTCACTCTTACACTTAATTTCTTTGCTCTCTATTACAAATGAAGAATGAAATACAATTAGCCAACCTCTTAAATGAATTCTCATTCCTTTTATATACTAGAGAAAATTATACTGTTATAGCAATATCATGACGTCAGCCACGTGAATCTACCATTAATGTGAGGAATCTCTTCCCCAACTGCTATGTCGAAAGTAGCTCTGCCACCTGACATCTCATTAATTAATGCCACTTTTAGCCACCGCTACACGTTACCTCACAAAGTCAGCTTGTAATCTAACTACTCATATATGATAGCATATGCCAGAAGACAAACTGATGGCTGGTGACCCGCTTCTGTCACATCAGATATCTTTGGAAGGTGCAAGTTCCCATACAGCTCTCACGTCACTTTGACTTGATCATACTGTTACCACCCCGACCAGCCCTACCGGGTCGGGAGACAGTAAAAACAACTACAATGGTCGGGTTTGAGGCCTTTCCTCTCGTCGCTTCTGCGAACATCTTACACCTCGGGTCGGGTATCAAATATGAACCGACCTCGAGCTCTTCACTGGGCCAGACACATCTGCTTCTTGGGCTTGGGCCCCCGAGCCTTGGGAATGGAAATCCCTCTTAGGTTATTCCTTGAGATTCTGACTTCTAGAGGGTCGGAAACCACCATCAATAAAAATATTAATTTATGGTGATATTTTTATTATTTACTTAATATTAATGGTTAGAAAAAAATTGAGGGGTTACAAGAGGCTTCGCCCACGACACCAAAGCTGACCTTGAATGTAATAGTTTGGAAAAAAAAAATAAGTTTATAATAATATTTCAAAATATTATTTGGTAAATACAAAATAATGAAATTGAATGTAATTATATATGTTTTAAATGCAATTATATATTTACGTAAGCTTTTCAAGCTAATTAATCGATTTATTTATTGTGTCAGTGTATTTTTAAATATTTCAAAAAAATAATATATTTAATCACAAAAATTACTTATTATTATTCTATAAATAATAAGTTTTTTAATAGTACCATACTTTGAGAACAAATGAGTTAAAAAATATCAATTACTTTAATAAGAGACTAAAGTGTTATTAAGCTAATGTGACTGTGACTGAATTTGTCTTTATAATTGTAATAAATAGGTTTGTTGTTCAAAAATTCACCAATGTGATTGAGGTAAGTAATATGAATGAATATAAATAATGTAATTGAGATTGAAAATAACTTAAGTAAAATATGGCTTAGGTAAAATATATTTTAGGTAAATTATGAATATGATTGACCTCAACGTGACTTACGTGTACAAAAAATGTGATTGTGACTGAGTACGTTGAAAATGTGACTATAACTGAACTCATTAAAATATGAGAACTCAATAATAAATAATAATTATATTGTCTCACATTGATTTTGATTTATAAATTCACTATATTGGAAATATTATGTGGTTCATTATATAAAGATGTAGGCGTCTGTGATATGATTCATTATTGCATATGAGTTAAATTAATATAAATTATAGCGTAAGTTATGCCGAAGTGGGATCCTTATTCCTATTGGCAAATTGAAATGCACCGTTGGACTGTAAGCCCAGTAGCAAATTGAAATGGGCTCATTCACTCTTAAATATATATATATATATATATTTTGTGACCTTTTACTTTATTAAGATGATTACATTTCATTCAAATTTATTTTTTATTGACATAATACATTTCTTCCTTATTAACGTTTGTATTTCAATCGTCAAGTCACAGAAAGCATGATGTATAAACTAATATGTGGACACAAATATAAAATACAAGTGTCATTCTCATTTTTAAAATATATATATATGTGTGTAATAATAATAATCATTTAATTAAGAATAAAATTATTGCAAATCCCAATCAAATTTAACATAATCAACAGTCATGACGACAGAAAAAATATAAATATAAGAAAACATGCTACATGCTACATGTATTCATTATAATAATAAATAACAATAATGTTTTTTTTTTTAAATCGTTAGAAACCTCACCGCCAAACCACCTCTTATGGGCTTAAGCGAAGTAAGTAAAACCTTCGGCTGTCTCTAACTCTTATAAGAAACGTACTTCTTGAATTCGAACTCATAACCCCAATATGAAATCTTAAACCATATACCACCAAATCACACCCCTTATTTACCAATAATGTTAAGTTGTTATAGCCCATGGCCTATAAAATGATATACCGGACAAATTCAAGCTTTTAGAAACAATGCAACTAATAAAATAAATACCAACCAGGTCTTATAAATAACATTAATTTTATAAGTTTACTTGTATAAGCGAAGTAATTCATTATAAACATATAATTAGTAATAAATCCACGCTTCTAACTTTTTATTACCATTTAGTCCTATGTGATTACAATCCCCTAGAGAGAGTGAGGAAATACCAATAGATCATTTCACCTGCTAAATTTTGTCAGCTCATTATTGAATTCACGTGGGTGGGTTGTGGCCACTAAATCACTTTGCTTCAATTATTACAAATGTTATTTTGTGTAAACCAATTGAATTACTATTATTATTCTTTTTAATTTAACCTTATCTCAACTTGTTTTTGCTTTAACATTCCCCAAATATAACTACATAAATAAAATATAAGAAAAGAATATAAAAACTTATAAATAAAATACAACTACCATAAAATTAAGTTTAAATATATATTAAAATAATATGTAAAATGTATAAATATCAAATACCTCAAAATATTGGCCCTCAAATAAAAATTGAATAAAATCAAAGGAAAAAACTTAACTAAACCACTTCCGTAGGTAATTCTCATTTTATGGAATTTGGAATTTATGGAATTTGAAATCATTTACTCTGACTAAACTGAATGTAATTATGCATGTAACTGAACTCAGTGTAATTATGATTGAAATCAATATGACTATGATGGATGTCATTATGACTTATGTAAAATGTGACTGTGATTGATCATAATGTTATTATGATTGTGACTGAGCTCAAATGTGATTGTGTCTGTCAGTTAGGTAAAATGTGACTGTAATTTAGCCCAATGTGACTATAATCGGGTTCAATATGACTGTGACAATGACTAAATTTAACATGACTTGCATAAAATATGATTGTGACTGTGTTCAATGTGATTTTGATTATGAATGAGTTTAACGTAACTTTGGTAAAATATGATTGTGACAAAGTTCACTAAAACGTGATTATGCTTTAACAAACCATTATTTTTATCTTTTGACATATGTGCTAATTTTTGCTTTCACCGATTGGAATTAGCCTTTAATTCATCTGTCAAGTTGTAGATTTATGTGATATGAATCTGTAGGTTTTTTAGGATTATAAATCGAGTGTCCAAACAATAAAATATGTTTATTTTAGTGAAAGTCGTCAGAGTTGTATGTATGTACGACACACCAACTTTGTGGCTGATTTCCGACTTACAGAAGTTTGAATTTGTGAGAGGTTCGTAATTGATAGTTGTAGGTATGCATGTTAAATGTATAATAAATTTTATGAGTGTCTGAAAAATACTGGTCTGAAATCAATATATATATTTTTTTGTATAAATGTAAGAATATTTTTGATATGTTTTCGTCGAAATATATCGACAATTCCTACCCGTTCCGGCTGATATTCAGATAGATGGGGCGGGGCGGCAGAACGAATCATTGAACCACTCATTGCAAGCAACCTAGGGAATCGAATGCGCTAGGACGGACTCAACACTCAATTTCTCATAGAATGATATGAAAGAAAGTTAGGGGATAATGTAATTTCAATCATACTTATTTAAATCTTATGATTTGTCAATTAATAATATTTAATTTCCTTTGTGAAACACTTTAAAATTTGAGTGATATAGTTTTAAAGTTTAAAATTTGGAAAAAGCATTCATTTTCTCTCTGTCAAATACACACACGCTTTATGAAAATATATGCATTAGTAATGGGCCAGGCCGGACCGGGTCGGACTTTAGCCAAGCCCTAGTTATGACCCTTAAAATATATTAAAACTCAAACCCTCAAAAATCTTATTCTTTTATAATATTGTTGGACCGAGTCCTAGCCCGCTTGATATGGGGCCGGGTCCGGACCTAGTCCAGTCCTAATTTTTTTAAAAATTATTAATTAAATAATTGTATTTAAAAAAATTGACATAACTTCACTATAAAATGATTTTTTTCATAAGTTTACACAATGTAAAATACTTCATAAGTTTTAATTATTAAAAAAAAAAACTAAGAAAGCAACAAATAATACTAATACAACTTAAACATGTTTAAAAATAATAATAAACCATAAAACACTACATTAATGTATTAAACAATACTAATTTTAAATAATTTTAAACTGTAAACATATAATTCTACAAATATATATAATTTTATTTTAAAAATCATTATCCGGCCATTTAACTAAATGATCTTATTATTTAAGGCTCTAATCCTGGTTCATAAAAAAATGGTCGGACTAAAGCCCTGCAAGACCGGGTCTAATTGCCAACCCTAGCGCATGCAATTCCAATTAACACTTGGTGGATTAAATGTAAACTTTTTATCCACTTGTACCAAATACAAATGGAAGTTTTGTTTGTCATTTTTGGAAAATCCTCTTTTTTTTTTTTTTTTTTTTTTTTTTGAGGAAAAAAATATTTTGGGACGATTTTTGAATGACAATGAAAGATTTCATTAATAAAACATCACAATGATGTAAATATGCGATCATTTCAGCTCGATTACAAATTTAAAAAATCATAAGACTCGAAAATAGTTAGGACGAAACCTAATAACATAAAATCATATATCGTGTATCCTCAAAATTGTTCGGGTCGGAAATCATATTCACACCGAAATCTTCTGAATGAGCTGGAAGATTTTACGGATTGGCCTGAATGTCCCACATCTGCTAGTGTTGGTGAATACGGAGTCTGTAACAGTTACAGAAAATACGCAATATATATAACATAAATTTTTACAACAGTTCATTTACAAATTATTACAAGAAAAATAAGTGAGCCTATAAGGAAGCTCCAAAACTTATTTTTCACTTCCAAAGTTAACTTCACCATCTTCTTCGATCAGATCTTTTATCGAATGATAAAAAGACAACTTTATTCATGTAAAACAAAAATAAAAGTATAACATAAGGTTGACAATCTACCACCACAACTAGGTGGAGTCACAAATCCAAAGACACTCTATTCCTCTGAAGGTAATGGGCAGGAACACAAACTAAAAAAACACAAAAAAGAAAGATGAGGAAAGAAACAACCAAACCAAAGTATGAGAAGAAAAAGAAAAGGAAGAAAAGAAACGGAAAACGGAGAAACAATCATAGAAAAAAGAGGAAGAAGGTGGGATTGTTGTGTATGTGTGGGGAGACGGGGTGTTGAGGGAGGAAGGATGGCTTGCCGCCGACCACATCAGGAGTTGTGGACCTTGTGGTCGACAACTAAAAACAAAGAAATTTAGTAGGGTTTTTATTCTTACGAAACAACACACAAGTGAGTGATTTTATCCATGTTGCATATGGGGCTGGTAACTGTTGGAAAAATGCTTATTTATAAGCATTTTGAGGCTCAATTTTAAGCATGGTCCACTTCGTGTTAGTGGTTGTTATTGAATGATTCGGATACTCCTCCGTGAGTACTTCGAAATGGTATATTCATATGCTTAAAATGGTGCTTGGGTGAATGAGAAATTGTTGCTCAAAGTTCACAATTTTCAAGCCTTTTGTATTTCCATAACAGCTAATTTAATTAGCTTGGTGGTTACAAAAGTTTAATTTCCATAACAGCTAATTTAATTAGCTTGGTGGTTACAAAAGTTTAATTTCCATAATAGCTAATTTAATTAGCTTGGTGGTTACACAATGTGTAACATCTCCCATTATGAAATTTAATTGGCTAGTTAATTTCTATTAATTGAGATGTGTTTTCTTTTCCTATATAAACAACATCAGTTCTTGTTTTCAACATCAGAGAATGAAATAGAAAATAGAGAAAGACATAGCACACACACGAAAGATCATTTTCTTTGTTTTGTTAAAAGGAGAGTTCAAACACTTTGTGGTTCGTTGGATACGAGTCTGGTGGTGCCCTTTCTCGTACGTTTCCGTTGTATCCTGGGAAACAATCGTCTCACGTTCTACTGCACCTACGGTAGGGGACGATTTTATTTTAAGGATATTGTTGTTTTACAACAAGCCTCGGGAAAGTTCTGATTTGCATCAGCTTCAGCTTCTGCCTCTGCCTGCCAACAGCCTCTGCCTCAGCTTCAGCTTCAGCCTCTGCCTGCCAACAGCCTCTGCCTCAGCTTCAGCTTCTGCCTCTGCTGTCAGCCTCTGCCATCAGCCTCAGCCTCTGCCATCAGCCTCTGCTGTCAGCCTGTGCCATCAGCCTATGCTGTCAGCCTCTGCCCTTCAGCCTCTGCCTCCACTCTCAGGGTCTGCCTCTGCCCTTCAGCCTCTGCCTCCGCTCTCAGGGTCTGCCTGCCTCTGCCCTCAGCCTCCGCTCTCAGCCTCTACCGTCAGGGTCTACTCTCAGGGTCCGCCGTTAGGGTCTGTTTGAGGATAATAATTATAATTGTAATTTTGTCATATTCGGATTTCCCATTACCGTGTAATTTGTTGTAATAATTTGTATCATCTCACAGTCTTAAAACAAAATCGTACTCTGTGGATATGTGAAATCAGTCCAAACACAGTAGATCTGAATATGGCAGCCTCTTCGGCTGGCCAGAATGTTGTGGCAGCCCCCGTGGCTGCCAAAGTGCAGTGGCAGCCCCTTCGGCTGGCCAACTTGCATCAGCCTCTGTGCTTAATATGGCAGCCGTTGTGGCTGGCCAAGGTATTTCTGCCTCAATGGCTAGACAACCTGTTGGACATGTGAGCCATGCATGTCAATCCTGCTGCAGAAAAAAACCTGAAAAATTCAGTGGTCAGAATTTCAAAAGGTGGCAACAGAAAATGTTCTTCTTCTACCTGACCACGTTGAACCTTGCGAGGTTTCTAAAGGAAGATGCTCTTGTACCCAAAGAGGGTGAGATTGATATCCAAGTCATCAGTGCCATTGAAGCTTGGAAACATTCCGAATTCCTATGTCGGAATTATGTGCTGAATGGGCTAAGTGATTCCTTGTACAGTGTGTACGCTGGAATGAAAACAGCTAAAGGGCTTTGGGAACCTTTAGATCGAAAATATAAAACTGAGGATGCCGGTACTAAAGAAATTGTCGTAGGCCGTTTCCTAGAGTTTAAAATGATTGATTCCAAAACTGTGATAAGCCAAGTACAAGAACTGCAGATTATTCTAGCAGCAAAATTCATGCTGAGGGGATGAGTTTAAGTGAAACCTTCCAAGTAGCCTCGATAATTGAGAAACTACCACCTGGTTGGAAAGATTTCAAGAATTATTTAAAGCATAAGCGAAAAGAAATGAGCATTGAAGACTTGGTTCTTAAGCTAAGAATTGAGGAAGATAACCGAGTTTCTGAAAGAGAGGAATGACTCATGAGGCCAAAGCAAATGTTGTCGAACATGGCCATGAGAACAAGAACCTCAAGAACAAAGGGTCAAAGATGGGTCCTAAAGGAGGAGTTTCCAAGAAATCAAAATTTCAAGGAAAATGCTTCAACTGTGACAAAATGGGTCACAAGTCTTCAGAGTGCAGACTGCCGAAGAAGAAAAAGAAACAAGAGGCTAATGTGCTAGAAAACATGACTCAAGATGTTTCAGACATTAACCTTTCTGCTGTGGTTTCTGAGGTGAATCTGGTGGGTTCTAACCCAAGAGAGTGGTGGATTGATACTGGTGCCACTCGACATGTATGCTCAGACAAGAGCATGTTTTCTTCATTTGAGCCTGCTGAAAAGGGGAAAAGATATACATGGGAATTCAGCAACATCTGAGATAGAAGGTCAAGGAAAGGTGATTCTGAAGATGACCTCTGGGAAAGAGTTGACTCTGAACAATGTTCTGTATGTACCTGAAATACGGAAGAATCTTGTGTCTGGATCGCTTCTGAACAAGCATGGATTCCGGATGGTGTTCGAGTCTGATAAAGTAGTTTTGACTAAAAATGGGATGTATGTGGGAAAATGGTATGTAACTGATGGGCTTTTTAAGCTCAATGTAATGGTTGTTAAACCCAAAAATATCAATAAAGCTAGTTCTTCTGCTTATATTGTTGAGTATTCTAATCTTTGGCATGGTAGATTAGGACATGTTAATTTTAATTCATTGCGAAAGTTAATTAACATGAATCATATTCCCAATTTTAAAATTGATAACAAACATAAGTGTGATACTTGTGTTGAGGCAAAACTAACAAGATCATCTTTTCATAGTATTGAAAGAAACTCTGAACCACTTGATCTAATTCATACCGATGTATGTGATTTTAATTCAATACAATCGAGAGGCGGTAATAAATATTTTATTACCTTTATTGATGATTGCACAAGATTTTGCTATGTGTATTTAATGAAAAGCAAGGACGAAGCTATAGAGAAATTTGTTCTCTATAAGAATGAAGTTGAGAACCAACTGAATAAAAGAATTAAGGAGTTAAGAAGTGATCGTGGTGGTGAGTATGTTTTCCCTTTTGAATCACTTTGTGAACAAAATGGAATCATACATCAAACCACAGCTCCTTATTCGCCTCAATCCAATGGGATTGCGGAACGTAAGAATCGTACCTTGAAAGGGATGATGAACGTATGTTAATCAGCTCTGGCTTACCTCATATTATGTGGGGAGAAGCTGTCTTATCAGCTAATTACCTTTTAAATAAGGTACCACCACGAAAGAAGCAGGGAAAACTCCTTATGAAATGTGGAAAAGAAGAGTACCTTCCTATAAATTCCTACGAGTGTGGGGGTGTCTTGCCAAGGTAGTCATTCCTCCACCTAAAAAGGTGAAGATAGGACCAAAAACTGTTGATTGCATTTTCATAGGATATGCACATAACAGTAATGCTTATCGATTTCTTGTGCATGAGTCTAATGTACCAGATATTCACAAGAATACGATAATGGAATCAAGGAATGCATCATTTTTCGAATACGTTTTTCCTTGTAAAACTAATTTGAATTCAGATGTGCACAAACAGGCACATGAGACTATCATTGAAGATAGTCAGGACCGAGAACAAATTAATGTTCCAGAAGATCAACAAGTTGTTGAACCTGAACTAAGACGTAGCAAAAGAGCTAGAACGGAAAAATCATTTGGTCCAGATTTTCTGACATTTTTGCTAGAAAATGATCCTCAAAGCTATAACGAAGCTGTAAGGTCAGCTGATGGTGCCTTGTGGAAAGATGCCATCAATAGTGAAATTGAATCCATCTTACAAAATCACACCTGGGAGTTAGTGAATCTTCCTCCAGGATGTAAACCTTTAGGGTCCAAGTGGATTTTCAAAAGGAAAATAAAGGCAGATGGATCAATTGACAAGTACAAAGCAAGACTTGTAATTAAAGGTTATAGACAACGTGAATGTCTTGATTACTTTGATACTTATTCTCCTGTAACGAGAATAAATTCCATAAGGATGATACTAGCGATTGCAGCTTTGCGCAATCTTGAGGTACATCAGATGGATGTGAAAACAGCCTTTCTGAATGGAGATTTAGATGAAGAAATCTACATGGAACAACCTGAAGGTTTTATAGCTCCAGGACAAGAAAAGAAAGTCTGTAAGTTAGTTAAATCCTTGTATGGATTGAAACAAGCCCCGAAACAGTGGCATAAAAAGTTTGATGACACCATGTTGGCAAATGGTTTTAAAATCAATGAATGTGATAAATGCATTTATGTCAGAGAGACAGAAGTTGGCTATGTCATTTTATGTCTCTACGTTGATGACATACTGATTGTCGGGAGTAATGTCAAAATGGTGAAATCTACCAAGAATATGCTGAAATCCAAGTTTGACATGAAAGACATGGGTCTTGCAGATGTCATTCTGGGAATAAAGATCTCGAGAAGTCCAGATGGACTTATCCTTGATCAGTCGCACTATGTGGACAAAATTCTTGGTAAATTCAACGATGATGATTCAGCTGTGGCTAGAACTCATTTAGATGTGAGTTTACACCTATCAAAGAATAGGGGAGATGGTATATCTCAATTAGAATACTCTAGAGTGATCGGGAGTTTGATGTATCTATCGAGTTGTACAAGGCCTGATATAGCCTGTACAGTAAACAAGCTCAGCAGATATACGAGTAATCCAGGGGTTGATCACTGGAAAGCAATAGTGAGAGTACTTAGGTACTTACGTTTTACTCGTAATTATGGGTTGCACTATCATAGATATCCAGCTGTAGTCGAAGGATACAGTGATGCTAATTGGATATCTGACATGAAAGACTCAAAGTCTACTAGTGGTTATGTGTTTACACTAGCAGGTGCAGCTATATCATGGAAATCCTCCAAACAGACTGTGATAGCCAGATCTACAATGGAATCAGAATTCATTGCATTAGACAAGTGTGCTGAAGAAGCAGAATGACTTCGAAATTTTCTAGAGGATATTCCAAGTTGGTCTAAGCCAGTGCCAGCAATTTGCATTCATTGCGATAGTCAATCTGCAATTGTAAGGGCACATAACAATATGTATAATGGTAAGTCTAGACATATTCGTCGTAGATACAATACCGTTAGACAATTACTCTCTACTGGAGTTATTTCGATTGACTATGTAAAGTCAAAGGATAACATTGCGGATCCGCTAACCAAAGGGTTAAATAGAGAGTTAGTTGTGAAATCATCGAGGGGAATGGGACTGAAGCCCATTAGATAAATGTTTATTACGAAGGAAAACCCAACCTTGTTGACTGGAGATCCCAAGAACTAGGTTCAATGGGACAACCTACTCGTAAAAGACATAATTGGATCACTGTGGGGGTTACCCTCTAGTCCATTCCTATGATGAAATGAAACAGTGATGCTCGTATGGATAGAGGTTAAGCAAAAGCTTTTAATGATTCTTATGCGTCGGGAATCCGAGCAGAGTATTACGAGATACTCTTAAATAAGAAATCACCTATGTGAGAGAGAAGTGGGGCCGCTTCAAAGGGAATTGTACGGGGCACAATTTTTAGAAACTCTTGCAGAACCAGGTAGATGTTCATGTCCAAAATGAACATAATAATGAGAACTCAAATGTGTAGGTAAAATATCTGTGTGATATGTGTTCTCCAATTACATGAACGGCAGTACAGTTCAATGACATCGCGTCAACTGTCAGCCAGTAATGAGATATATTTTCACAAGGGAAGGTTCAAAGGCTGTGGCCTACCTATCCTATGCAGGTGTTGAACCGTTGAACTCTTATAGGTCAAAATAAAATGTTTTATAAAAATAATTTTATTCGAAGTTTTTCGCCAATTTCATTCATGTGGGGGATTGTTGGAAAAATGCTTATTTATAAGCATTTTGAGGCTCAATTTTAAGCATGGTCCACTTCGTGTTAGTGGTTGTTATTGAATGATTCGGATACTCCTCCGTGAGTACTTCGAAATGGTATATTCATATGCTTAAAATGGTGCTTGGGTGAATGAGAAATTGTTGCTCAAAGTTCACAATTTTCAAGCCTTTTGTATTTCCATAACAGCTAATTTAATTAGCTTGGTGGTTACAAAAGTTTAATTTCCATAACAGCTAATTTAATTAGCTTGGTGGTTACAAAAGTTAATTTCCATAATAGCTAATTTAATTAGCTTGGTGGTTACAACAATGTGTAACATCTCCCATTATGAAATTTAATTGGCTAGTTAATTTTTATTAATTGAGATGTGTTTTCTTTTCCTATATAAACAACATCAGTTCTTGTTTTTCAACATCAGAGAATGAAATAGAAAATAGAGAAAGACATAGCACACACACGAAAGATCATTTTCTTTGTTTTGTTAAAAGGAGAGTTCAAACACTTTGTGGTTCGTTGAATACGAGTCTGGTGGTGCCCTTTCTCGTATGTTTTCGTTGTATCCTGGGAAACAATCGTCTCACGTTCTACTGCACCTACGGTAGGGGACGAATTTTGTTTTAAGGATATTGTTGTTTTACAACAAGCCTCGGGAAAGTTCTGATTTGCATCAGCTTCAGCTTCTGCCTCTGCCTGCCAACAGCCTCTGCCTCAGCTTCAGCTTCAGCCTCTGCCTGCCAACAGCCTCTGCCTCAGCTTCAGCTTCTGCCTCTGCCATCAACCTCTGCTGTCAGCCTCTGCCTCTGCCATCAGCCTCTGCTGTCAGCCTCTGCCATCAGCCTCTGCTGTCAGCCTCTGCCATCAGCCTCTGCTGTCAGCCTCTGCCCTTCAGCCTCTGCCTCCGCTCTCAGGGTCTGCCTCTGCCCTTCAGCCTCTGCCTCCGCTCTCAGGGTCTGCCTCTGCCTCCGCTCTCAGCCTCTACCGTCAGGGTCTACTCTCAGGGTCCACCGTTAGGGTCTGTTTGAGGATAATAATTATAATTGTAATTTTGTCATATTCGGATTTCCCAATTACCGTGTAATAATTGTAATAATTATCATCTACAGTAACAACACACATTCATAATTACACAGTAGATCCCTTTTTTGTATAATTACTCAGTAGATTCATGTTTTTCTAACAACATATGGTCATTATTGTAGTTTGTATAGTTACGATTAAAATAACACAGACTTAATAGATAATTATAATAAAAATAAAGATCTAATAGATAATAATGAAAAAAATTTAGGGATAAAATAATATTTTTGCTTTTGAAATCTTCTAATTTTTGTTTTCTTTTTATAATTTAACTCCTAAATTTATTAATTATTATTTAACTCCTAAATTTTAATCTTTAGCGGCCAGCTTCCACATAACGTGCATTGACAAACAGATTTGTAACAATCATGGCCGTCACTAAATCGTGAATAATAATTAATCGTAATCATTAAAAAAATCAAATTTTGAGTGGCAAAAGCAATCAAACGTGTAATCCACGTGTGTTCCCGGCGCGTGTGTTAGCGTTTCTCTTTCATTGTAGTAGGTATTGTTAACAGTTTAAATAAAAAAGACACCTGACTACATCATCACCTAATATTTTCAAAAACCTATACGTCATTATCCATCGTTGATATTTTGACACGCGTACATAACATTCGTCGGAAAGGAGTATCATACTATCATTATGTTGTAGTATAATGGTAATTATCTAATTGAACCTTTTAGTTAGTGGAAGTAACGAATTGGTCCATAAATTGACCGCCAGTCTTAAATTCCTATTGGACTTCCAAGTTTCAAGTAGCAAAAACAAGTGATTTAAGGATAACAAGACATTTTATCTTACCTTTTAGCAATCTCTAAAATAACTAAAATGTTTAATGATTTTTCTTATATTTTTCGTACACTAAATTCAGGGTATTAGGTATAATAGTAATGATAGGTTTAAAAATTAAAATGTAATACTTGTATATCAACTAATGTAATATTTAGTCTTATAGATGCAATTTTTTTTTTGAAATAGTTAGGAAACCCCACCGCCAAATCACCCTTTCCGAGCTTAAACGGAGCAAGTAAAACCCCGGCTATCCCAGGCTCTTACAAGAATCGCAAGAATCGTACTCCCTGAATTCGAATCCAAGACCTCAAGATGATATCCTGAACCTTACACCACCAAGCCACGCCCCCTGAGGACGCAACTCGACTACTCGTGAATGTATTTTCTGCTTGAGGTCACTAACCAAATCAAAGTAAATTAAATAAAATATTTTCACATTAGGTGAGGTCAATTATATGAATCTTTTGACGTCACTGTGTTTTATCTGAAATCATCGATTCATAAAGCTTCATCAGACCTAAGTCAATTTTTATGATTTATGTCAGTGTCAATTTAGATATTTCTCTTCCTCGCTTGACATATGACAGTACCATTTGCTCTTATTTTTTCACTGGATCACTTAAAAGTCTACGTTGAATATGTCCAAACTATCTTAGTATTGTTTCTCTCATATTCTCATCAATTAGTACTATCCCCAATTTCTTTTTAA
The DNA here is from genome assembly GCA_019454045.1 of Zanthoxylum bungeanum. Taxonomy (NCBI): domain Eukaryota; kingdom Viridiplantae; phylum Streptophyta; class Magnoliopsida; order Sapindales; family Rutaceae; genus Zanthoxylum; species Zanthoxylum bungeanum. The sequence goes on along the minus strand of SKCR01035415.1, from coordinate 151,429 downwards.
TAACTTCATTTCTAACTCTTTCTTTCCTATTTCACCCACACATCCATGTCAACATCCTCGACTACCCTCATTTGCTGGGTGTGTTGATGCTTTATTGTCCAATATTATATTCCATAAAGCATTGCAGGTCTCACAATGACCCTGTAAAATTTGACTTTAAGTTTTAAAGGATGTTGCGATAGCATAAGACCTCAGACGCGCATCTCCATTTCTTCCAATCTGATTGAAATATATACGTAACATCTCAATCGACATCTCCATTTTTTAAAGGATGAACATGAGGTATCGAGTTCAAAAAATATATAATAATAGAGTAAACATTGGTGTTTAATAAGTGAAATTTCTCACCCTCATCCACTTTTTAAAGTATAACATTAATTAACGATTGGCATGTGTTAGTTATGACGAATATGGAACACTAATTAAAGGGTGATATATAAAGTGATAATTATATTAATTTAGATAAAATTTTTGTAATACTTACAATTTTCTTTGGCATCATAATACTGTAAATATATTTTGTTATATAAACATATAAATATTTTGATTTTTATTATCAAAACTGGATGAGGTCCATGAGGAGCAGTGACGTAGGCATGACGTTAATTTAATGAGAGTAAAATTTCATAAAAAAATATTATACACTCTTTATTTTAATGAGGCTAATAAAAAACATCTTATTAATAAATTATATTTTTTATTAATTTATAAGATAAATTTTAATAAATTTTCAGATTGAGTGAAGACGACTATCCGTCTATCCATACTCACCTTTTTGTAGCTCTACCACTGATGAGGATGAATTTGAGGTAAGTGGAAAACTTATGCATCTATTTGTTACTTTTGTAAACCGTAGAGACTAATTTGATACCCAAATAGATTTAACGGGGTGTTTTCGGTAATTTCAAATCTGAACCTTATTGCATGCGAAATGCAGATGCCGTTGGATACAAAAGCCACCTAGTTATACGGTGATGTCCCACGCGCCGTATTTTTATACTCTTTCGTAACTCTTTACCTCACCTTTCCTCACTCGCTACTACCTTCTGCATGCGGCAATCGCCATATCAGCTCTTCTTTCCCTTGATCCGACGAGGCGTGTAAACACGTACATCCACGAGAGTAGTAAAATCTTTTCGTGATTATATTAGTTTTCGATTTTAAGGTAAATTGAATTAAAAAAAAAAAAGCATCGAAAGTAAGTGGGAAAAATAATATCATCAACAAATAGGGAGGAGAGAGTTCGCCGAGTCTTGAAGCATCATCGTGCATGCATTTTTGAAAGTACCAAATTCTTCTCTCTTTTTTATTCTGTTACTTTTGCATGCACAAACTTTTTTTTTCTTCTAATCGCCGATTCATCTTTTCAACTCACCGGAGTTAGTCTACTTTTCGCCTCGGCTGCTTTACTGTCAAAACACTTCAAATCAAATTTAAGCTGAGAATACGACAAAGGAATCAAATATGAAGGTTCAAGAGTAACGTTTTACAGAAGAACGTGAAACTTGCAACTGCGGTGTCGTTTTGTAGCAAACATGAGGTTGGTTAGTTTTCTTTTCTGGCTTTATATGTAACTGATAAGTTTAGTAATTTTGTCTTTGTTGACTAATTTTTGTTATTTCTAGGGATTCATTTCATTGTTTGTGATTTGATTCAGTTTTGTTGAAATTTGAAATTTGAGCTTCGAAGAAATGGAGTCGAGGACTTGCATGAATATCAAATGTAGCGCGTCGACATCGATCGAGTGGAGAAAAGGCTGGGCTCTGCAATCTGGCGGATTTGCTGTTCTCTGTGATAAGTGCGGGTAACTTCTCGTTATTGTTGTTGTTGTTTTTTTTTTTTCCTCAATTCATATCGTAATATTCATATTATAAACTTCAAAATGTTCGACAGGTGTTTAATAATATTTCAACGTATAATTTTGATTGGAATCGTAAGTAGATGAATGAGTTTGTCTCTGCTATGGTTTATGGCTATGTTTCTTCCATATTATTTAAATTAACTTGCAGCTGTGGATTTTGTTTCCAATTTACTTATTTTGTAATTCAATGTAAGCTAACTTATTATGAAGGTGACCGCATCAACGTTGCAATTATTTGTCCCTGACGGATCTAATTCTTGAAAAATCAACTTAAACTCGTTGGAGGTTCTCACGTAGGTGGCCAAAATTGGTTCTTGTTTATTGATTATTATCTAATTTGGCATTTATATATTTCAGGTCTTCATTTGAGAAGTTAATGTTCTGTGAGGAGTTCCATTCAAAGGATTCTGGTTGGAGAAATTGTGCTTCATGCTTCAAGGTGAGAAAATAATCTAAGAACTTGTGTATATTTCGTTACTTTCTTTCTTGTCAATTATTCATGTATTCACATCACAATGGCATAGAGTGTGATCTAAGTAGTTTGGCATTGGCAGCGTCAACATTGTGGATGCATTGCTTCGAAGTCTTTGATTGTGCTTCTTGATAATGGGGGTGTCTGCTGTATAACGTGTGCTAAAAATCCAGGACTTAACTCGGTAAGAAGCGTTTCTCCATGCAGCAAATGCTATACATCTGTAAATCTCTATTCCATTAAACTAGACTTCAAAGGTAACGTCGATGACTGTAATAAAGATGTTAATATTCAGGGTTTAAGTGTTAGGGATGTGCTCTGTCTAAGTATTGTTGTATTTATGGTTCCAAGTTCCAAGTTCCAAAATTATCATTCTTGCATGTATCGTTGGTGCTTGCCATTTTATGCATCTCTGGATCATAGGAATGATAGAGGGATCACAATAAATAGTGAAAATGATTCTTTCTTTCTTATATCTGACAGTCGTAAATAATGCTTGAATTGGGGAATTCAATAGTAAAATTCGGGTTTTGATGATGTTTTTGAGCAATCTTCATGCAGATGCTTGGTGATGATCCCAATAGATTTGGCACACTAAAAACTGATAATGCCAATGAATTGCGATCAACCTCTGAGGATAACCATTTGGGTGGTAGCGAAGACAAATTTAAGCTTATGCAGTTGGGAAATAGTACGGAGGGTGTTGGGCTGAGACACTTGCTTCAATTTCGGAACGATGATGGGTCTTTTGGGAATATGAAACCGGAGGAAACTGCCAAGTCAGACATTTCAAAGGCAAACATAGGAGCAAAAGATATCTATGAATCATTGGCACATACAAACTTAAGCATTACCCTGGGTTCACCTGGATTAAACTCAAATTCTTTACCCTGTGCTGCTGTTGATGAAAAGGAACACAGTAAGACACCCTCCATCATCCATCAAGGACCCAAGTCTCGCCACCTTTTGCCTAAGCCTCCAAAGATATCCCTTGCCACAGGTTCAGAGACAAATGTGGGCATATCCCAAATTCGTGTTGCTAGGCCACCTGCTGAAGGACGGGGCCGAAATCAGTTGCTTCCTCGCTATTGGCCCAGAATTACTGACCAAGAATTACAGCAAATATCTGGAGAGTATCCTCTGTACTGTTACTTTTTACATAAATCATAAATGTATTTTACTATTTCGCTGCAACGTTTTTCTTCTCATATTTGTTTCATAAAATCATTACCTCTGGAACAGATTTTACATAATTAATTTTCCTTAGTCGCCATTCTTGGCATCTAATGATTCATTTAAATCTCACAGCCAAAATTATGTTATATTTCTAGTGATCTTCTATCACAGACGTTGACATCCTTGACCATGTTTTCAATAAGTTCAAATTCCACCATTGTTCCATTGTTTGAAAAAGTTTTGAGTGCCAGTGATGCTGGTCGCATTGGTCGTTTGGTTCTCCCTAAAGCATGTGCTGAAGTAAGTTTCTATCTCAATTCCATCTGAGGAACTGTTTTACAATAATATCTTTTTGATTAATGAATCTTGCTGCATTAAAGTTAAACAAGAACAACTTTGCAGGCATATTTTCCTCCTATCTCTCAACCAGAGGGCCTTCCTCTGAGGATTCAAGATGTAAAGGGAAACGAATGGGTGTTTCAATTCAGATTTTGGCCTAATAATAACAGCAGGATGTACGTTTTGGAGGGTGTAACTCCTTGCATACAGTCCATGCAGTTGCAAGCAGGAGATACTGGTATTGTATAAACATTTCTGATCACAAGTTGATGTCACATTCTTGATGCTTTTATACTTGCAGCTAAAACTATAGAACGATACAATTCATGCCACTGAAAAGCCTTTTTCCCCTTTTTTCTTTTCCCTTGTAATTATTTCTATTGTTATTAGAAGCACATTTGATATTACACATGGTTTTATTATCATTATTCTTGTTTTTTAAATATATTTTCTTTGCAGTGACATTTAGCCGCATGGATCCGGAAGGAAAGCTTGTTATGGGGTTTCGTAAAGCATCAAATGCTGTTGCAATGCAGGTAAAAGCCAGAGTCAATTTTTGTGGTAGAAAAGTTGGTCATATAATATTGATATATAATAATCAAATAAACAGGATACGCAAACATCTGCCATTCCTAATGGCGGTCGTTCAAGTGAAAGTTTCTTTTCGGGTGTTTTTGAGAACCTATCTATAATAAGTGGTTACTCCGGCGTTCTTCAGTCACTAAAGGGAAGCACTGATCCCCACCTTAGTGCAATGTCCAATCATTTGAATTCCACTGCTGGTTATATCAGCTGGCTTAAATCTGAAAAGCATGAAGACAAAACAAGGGAAGGCTTGCTGCCACCATCAATCCTGGCTCCAGAAAGAAAAAGATCTCGAAATATTGGTTCAAAAAGCAAGAGGTTGCTCATTGACAGACTAGATGCTCTAGAGCTGAAACTTACTTGGGAAGAGGCACAGGATATGCTCTGCCCACCTCCAAGTGTCATGCCAAGCATTGTCACGGTGGAGGACCATGTTTTTGAAGAATATGAAGTGAGTCTCTTTGCTGATTTGTTTTATTAACGTTGTTCGTAACTCCCTCCCACCCTCTCTTGGTGAATCTACCTTGTACCCTTTTGAATTATTATTTAGCTTTTTATTTAACTTTTTGAACAACAATTTATCATCATATGTTTGCTTTAGAATGTTTACAGATTATCTTTTGATATTGCTCAGTGTTTTTCTGTAATAGCGAACCCAGAAAAAAGTCATTTTTCTTCTGTAACTTGAAGCTTTCATTGTATGGTTTTACTTCTTAAGAGTCGTTGCTTTGTAGGAAATGTTAAAAATTTAGGCGTCAAGGTCGGACCCTGCTCAATTGTGACTAGAATCGCTGGGTAAACTTTCAACCTTGCAAAAGTTTGGTAGAGAGAGACTGCACAAAGATGTCATTAAATTAGTAAATGATTTATCTTTGAAAAAATATGCACATGCTAGCCCCGTGACTTCCATAACTTCTCATTTGAGATGCGTTTTAGTTGATTTTAAATGTTTATTTATTGACATAATTGCTCAAGGATATGAGCGCACATGTCTTAAATAAATTACTTGAGAGGAATTCATAATGATGCAAAATAAGTACCTACAAGAATAGTTAATTATCAAATTGGTTTTTGCATGGCCTTCTAAATTGGGTGTCAGAGATATTAGTATGTTACCTAATATACATATTGTCTTTCATAAATATGTAGTTATCGAGTTTCCAAAATTCTGCGTTTGCCCTTCCACTTCAAGAAACTTCAATTATGAGTTGCGCCTTGTTGTTCGAGGATGGCTTGAGATTGATTTCTATTTTTGGACATTGAATATTGATTTTATCTTATTGTCGTACTTTTTTCATTCAGGATCCTCCAGTTTTTGGGAAGAGGAGCATTTTTGTAGTCCGCACAAATGGGTGAGAATTTTAGTAATTAATTAATTGTTTGTTTTTACATTATGGCACATAAATTTATTCATATAAGAAACTTGCAGAAAAGCACTCATGCAAAAGATGCCATCTGGACATAGGTCTTGGAATATGTTTACCACAAAGGAAACTGATATTTTCTAAAAATTGTTTCTGTTATGGCAATTAGGCTAATGAAAATTTGATCATTGAATGTGCTCGAGATTTTTTTTTTGAAGAAATGTTACTCAACCATCAGAGATGTTGGGAGTCCAACTTTTTTCCCCACATCCTAATGAACTTGTGGTTTTCTAATACAATCATGTGCTTTTGTTCGTTTTGTTTAAAATGACCTATATATCTTCCTCAGAGCCCTGGTTGGATAAATTCATCTCTGTTTGTGCCATGTTTAATCTTCAGGGTACAGGAGCAATGGGCTCAATGTGATGGTTGCTCTAAATGGCGGAGGTTGCCAGTTGATGCTCTTCTTCCTCCTAAATGGATGTGTGTGGACAATGTCTGGGATCACAGCAGGTGAACAATGGATTTTTCATGACAGTTGTTTTTATAGGCAAGCTTGCTTCTGGGCAAATCTAACTTGTTAATGGTTATTTATCCTAAGGTGCTCATGTTCAACACCAGATGAACTAACCCCCAGAGAAGTGGAAAATCTCCTTGGACTAAACAAAGGTATGGTACCAGCATGTCTTCCTTTTAAGATTATTATCTAAATTTGGGCTTGTGGCCGACTGCTCTATCAGGAAATGTCTTTTCCCTTTATTCATGATCTTAATATAAAGCTAGATAAGCCGTGTCACCCCCCAGTATAACTCCAAAGACTGGGAATTTTTCAGTTGAAGGTTAACACTAGATAAATGCTTGAGAATTGTCTAGATATTTTTTAATGAGTTTCATCCGCTTGCATTCATGGGCAGACTAAAGTTTTGTACCTTTATCAGAACAGGATAAGGTTTACCCCTAGGCACAGCTCAGTTAGGTCGTGAATGTGCTCCACGGTCACCCGAGTTCGGGTAATAATAGAGTTTAAGGGTTAGTGTTTAGTGGGTGAGATTTCTCATCCCCATCCAAACCTTTAAAAAGAAAAAAGGAACAGCATAAGGGTTGTATGCAGTCTAGGATCCTATTGACTTTAATGCATGTGAATTAAGCGGTTTCTTTCTCTTGATTAAAGATTATTCCAACTGCTTGTACTTTGGATGGGAACCTTTGAGACACAAGTTTGGAATTAAGTGCTTCAAATGCAAGGCCATATTATAGCCTGGAATGTGGAAGAGATATCAGAAATGTTTATGCAGGCAAATGTTGGTGGGTGTGCACCCATATGGGGTTTTGGTCTAATTGATATATGTGCAAAGGGCTTATCACATGCATGCTTACATAACTAACAAGTGCTAATGCACATACTTGCATACATAACAAGTGCTTATGCACATACTTGCATACATAAGAAGAGGCTGATCGGAAGTTCTACATGTGTTCTTTTACTTTGGAAGTTATGTTCGCTGGTGCATACTTTTTTTACTGCAAAATTTTGGAAAATATTGATATAATTATACCTCAAGTGTGTTTTATAGATTTCAAAAAGCGGAAAATAGCAACAAGTCATAGGCTGAATCAGGAGCATGAACCTTTTGGTCTGGGTGCATTGTCCAACGCTGCAATCCTTGGAGAGAACATGGGTGACCCAGGCACTGCATCAGTCGCAACTACAACTAAACACCCAAGGCATCGTCCTGGCTGTTCATGTATTGTGTGCATTCAACCCCCGAGTGGGAAGGGCAAGCACAAGCCCACATGCACGTGCCTTGTGTGTATGACAGTTAAACGGCGTTTCAAAACCCTCATGATGCGCAAGAAGAAGCGCCAATCCGAGCGTGAAGAAGAGGCTGCACAGAGAAATCAACTGATTTGGGGTCCCAAAGAGGAAGCAGAAGTAGACAGCAGTTCTAAGAACGTATCATCACACCTTGATCCTTCAGAGAATGAAGCCAGGTCTGTGAATGAGTTGGAATCAAAGAGCCAAAGCAACAATCTTTCCAGCAAATTGGCTGAAGCCGGCAAGGCAGAGTTAGACTTGAATTTCCATCCCGATCGAGAAGACACGCAAGCTGGGTTGAATCGAGTGAGCATGTTGAAACTTCTCCAAGCAGCCAGCCTGCCTTTGGAGAGTTATCTGAAGCAGAATGGTCTTACAAGTTTGACATCTGAACAACAAGCAAGTGCAGGCTGTGCAGCATCACATGCTTCGCCACAAGCTGCCGGAGAGAGTGAAGGACGGTTTAATGATCTTGCTTCTACAACTCAAGAGCGAGAAAGCGGAGGTGAAGACAATTGTGAACTAGTTTCAGATCAAATCCCAGATGATCCTCAGTGAGGTTGCTCTTCATTCATCTTCATCTACTCCATTTTTATTGCTTCTTTTTTGTATAATAAAAAATTATAGGTGTTCTTTTCTGCGAGTCAATATATTTCTATACCCGAAGGAATTCAACTACATGATTGGAATCAGAAAATTTTATATATGAAACATTACCGATTTCTTCAACATAACAGAAAATCAAATTTCACAGAGTATATAATCATTCTCGTTGTTAGTAGTTGTAAAAAAGATATTTTGAAGTGCAGAGAAAATAATCAACAAAAGTTACGGTGAAGATTGAAGAACAGACATTGCAGTATCATCTGCTATGTGCTCAGTTGCTGTAATGTAATGGATTTATTCACTTTTAATTGCAGAAATGAAATGAACATCATAGTCTATTCAATGCATTGGTAACATAATTTGAATTAGCCCTACTCTGATTCTCATGCTGCAAAAGCTTAAGCTACTAGCTGTTTATTACATACTATGTTTATTCCATACGGCTGTAAGTCCGTGTAGAACAAAAAAGTAGCTGAACATTCAAACCTTGACCCACAAGCATTTACATAAAAACAAATCCACAAAGTATTTCATAATCAAATCATGTCAAGAAGTTGTATCCTTCTTGTTTAACAGAGTTTCAGTTGAGAGCATACTCATTTTAGCCGGAACATCTGGAATCAAAACCTCGCACAAAATATTTGTTGACAGAAATAGCAACAGAACTGTATGTAACGAAAGCAGTTCAAGATTTGCTGTCTTATTATATGAAAAAACATGTCTATTTCAAGTTTCAGGTTTAACGTCTACAGAGTAGAGGATGAAATGTTGGTGTTGGTCACCAGTCACCACATCACTATCCAATAAATATGCCCTTATTGACAAACCTTCAAGCATAGGGCAATTAGAAAAGATTTCCTCAAGTCAACTTAGTTATTGCCATACAAGTTTTTTTTTTCTCGTTAATGTATACATAGATAGATAGGATCCCTTTAGTTTGGTCAAACCCAAGTATTAAGTTTTTTTTTTTTTTGCTCAAACCCAAAAGAAAACAAAAAAAAAAAAAAAAAAAAAAAAAAAAATCAACATAGATTGCATTCCAAAATCATCTGATAAACATTCAAATGAATTATGTATGCACTGTTGCAATTATATTAGAAACTTGTGAATTTCAAGGAGCTGCAACAAAGAGGTTACTGCAAGGAAAAAAATACAAACTACGCAACACAGCAGCATTACGAAATAAATTTCAACTATAAAACATAATCTCTTGCAGTTGAATTCTTCTTCTTCTTCAGGAAGCATTTGCGTATATACAGCTTCATGATACCAAACCCACCAAGAGACCTTAACTGAAAGCTTTCATAAGAATTCAGTTTCACATTTCTTAGAGCCTCTTTGTAACTTTAATAGAATCTGACAGAGCTCTTCCTTTGAAGCAGTTTCCTTGCACCTAAGTATCATTGTATTCAAAACTTCATTGTTCTTCAATAAATACTTCACCAGTCTCAGTTCATCTTTCTGATCTTGAAATCCCCTAATTTCAATTTCCTTGACATGTTGAAGCAAGCAATGGGGCACATTTTGTGGTTCGATCCATCCAAATTCTTCGATAAAACTGACACTGTATTTCTGATCACAAAGAAAACAAATATTAGAAACCAAAATTGACTGCCATTGAGTTCCAAAGTTTATCACATCCTTACCTTTTCTACAACAAAAATTTCTGAGTTAGACGAACTACTGAGGATCATGATAGGAAGAACAAGAAACATGAAGAAAATGAATATGAACAAGAGAGCCTAAGAACATCATAGAGCGGAATGAGAGAAAACTTACAGATATTGATAAAGAGAGAAACTTGGTTTTAGTGATACCCATGAGAAGCTCTAGAGCACGGTGCCCATTCGATATAGAAAACATTAAATACCACTTCATTTAAGTTCATAGGATAACAAGATATCATCGGTAACATGGAGGCGTTCAAGATTTGGTGCCCTAATCATAACTTTGTGATTGTTATAAGAAAAATAATCCTCTCTGGTTACCATAAAGGTAAACCTCTCCAGTGTAGAAGATGAAATGATAAAGTTAGTCCAGGAGTCATCATTCAAATTAATATGCCTTTATTGACAAATCTTCTAGCAAAGGGCAAACAGAAAAGAGCTTCTCAGTCAAGTTGTTATCAGGATATCGCAGTAAAACATGAAGAATCTTCACACTTGAAAAACATATTCTAACAGGAGGAATTTATAGCTAACAAAATCCTAATGAAGTTTTAGAACTTGAAGTGTTTTGAATGTGTTAGATATTCTTGGGTAACTCAACACGTACGCTTTTGACGACCAAGATCAAGTTCGATCTCACGAACGTTACGGATAATTGCAGAAGAAACCCAAAATATGTATTAAACTAAACAAAACAGTTAGTTTGAAACAGTGAAGAGAAAACATGTCTACCTTTGCAGGGTGGGTACAAGGAAGCGCCTTATGATATATAAATCTCTCAAACCTAGCCAGAGCAACATCAGTCAAACCACCAGTATTTTCATTAAAAGCATGACTTAAGCATAACGTGTCGCTGAAGCAAAGATTATAAAGTGAAGTCCAAACGAGATTCCATCCTGAAGATAGAATGGAAGTTGCCACATCACATTTTGTGGGTAGAAATGAAAGAATATGACAAAGGACTGAATCAGGTAAAGTACTGATCCTAGATTCTGCGACTGCGACTGCGCCTTGGTTGGATGTTCACTCTTCCAAGTCTTTTGGATTTCCTAACCATCAAATGTGATTCGTTAGAAAATTATGTCTCAATCTATACTCACATCCAAAATATTTGCTCGGAACCTTAACCCTGAACACCAACCAACCGTAAGGTTGTATCTGGTTCAATCAGTGAATATTTCTATTCTTTTTAGAAATCTTTTTTTTTTCTTCAACGGGAAACATTAATGAGGGACCTGAAAGAATGTGAATATACGAAAAGGGACAAAAATGGAAAGTGGGGGAATTTAAGTGAAAAATGTGATAGACAAACACTGTAGGAAGTTCACCCATGCCACAAGAATCCCTTTCCAGAGTGCCAAAACCCCTTAATCAGCAATGATGCGATAGAGTGCTTGGAAGGCATTCGTGTAATTCCGGCGATGAACAGCAGGCAGAGTGGCATCGGCCTGAATGCGGATAAGTGCAAAATCTGCTGGACTACCAATAGACGCTCCAATAACGCCAGCAGTTAGCCCACATAAGGCTTTCTGATACAAAAGGTAGAGGCTTCCCATCATTGGCTTGACCCAAGGCGAGCAGTGTTATATGTAGCTTGCCTGACCAGTCCAACAGTTATCCCCTTGTAAAAGGCACCAACATCCTCACTCTTAAGCATGTTCTTAGTTACGGAAGGGCGGATCTGTGGCCCAGCTGATAGAGTTTGTAGCCGAAATCTTCTTCTGACAATCTTCTTCTCCACAGGATCATAGAGTTTGTAACCGAAATCATCCTGACCATAGCCAATAAAACACACTGTCGCGTCTTTGCATCAGGCTTGGATCTCTCGTCCTTTGGGATGTGTACAAAAGCTTTGCACCCAAAGACATGCAAGTGTTCGTATGACACTTCTTTACCTGTCCAGGCTTGGTTAGGAACATTACCTTTCAGTGCGACCACTGGGGACATGTTCAAAATATGTACTGTTGTGTTGAGTGCCTCCCCCCAAAATATCTTCGGCAGCTTGGCTTGTGAAAGCAAGCTTCTGACCCTCTCGCATAAGGTTCTGTTCATCCTCTCAGTTAGGCCATTCAGCTGAGGTGTCTTCGGAGATGTCGTTTGATGTCAGATTCCTTGCGTCTTGCAGTACTGATCAAACGGACCTCTGTATTCTCCACCGTTGTCTGTTCTGATGCATTTGAGTTTCTTGCCGGTTTCCCTCTCCACCAGGGCATGAAACTCCTTGAACACTCCCAGCACTTGATCTTTTCTCTTCAAGGTGTATGCCCAGATCTTCCTTGAATGATCGTCTATGAATTTCACAAAATAAAGTGACCCACCAAGTGTTCTAGTCTGCATCGGACCACATACATCTGAATGTATGAGGTCAAGTACCTCCGGTTTCCGTTGAGGCGGGGAGCTCTGGAAGGACACTCTGTTCTGCTTTCCAGCCATGCACTGTTCACACTTCCGTAAGTGTGAGTTCTTCAATTCGGGAAGAACATTTCGCCTGCGTAGTATCTCCATCCCCGTTTGACTCATGTGACCGAGCTTTTTGTGTCATAGCTCGGCTGTCTCATTACTATTGACTATATTTATGCTACTATTTGAAAGCTTAGCATGCATCAAATACAGAGTTGAATATTTCTTACCTCGTGCCACCACCATTGATCATTTAGTGAGCTTCCAGATGCCGTCACTAAAAGTGCTGCAGAAACCTTCATCATATAGCTTGCTTGTTGAGATCAGGTTTACCGGATGTCTGGGATGTGCTTGACTCCCTTCAATACTAGCCTTGTCCCGTTATCTGTTTCAAGGCAGATGTCTCCAATACCGACGGCTTTGGACTGGCCGTCATTCCCCATCCTTACAGCACCGTAGTCCCATAGTGTGTAAGATGAAAAGAAGTCTCTGCGAGATGTGGCGTGTATGAAGACGCCACTATCTATTACCCAACTAGTCTCGTGGCTGGCAAGATTCACAACATCTTCTTCATACATAATGCAGAATTCTTTGGAGGTATTGTCAGTGGTAGTAGCAACTCTTTCTTGATTAGAGTCACCATCTCTCTTGGACTGCTCGTTCTTCAGTTTGTAACATTCCATATTCATATGACCTTTCTTTTTACAGTGATAGCACTCGATATCTCTTGTTTTTGATTTACCTCGGTTCTTGTCTGGTCTACCTGGGCATCAGCTTTTACTCATCCCCCTTCTGGTGTTCTTTTCTGTCACTAGAGCTTCTGAGGTTGAGGCTGATGCTGACTCATGCATTCTCGTCCTCTTTTCTTCCTCGAAGATCCTGGTCTTTGCCATCTCCATAGTGACTTTCCCATCTGCGGCTGAATTTATCACCGTAGATCTGAACGTTTCCCAAGATTCTGGTAACGTATTAAGGAGTGTTAAGTCGTTTACCTCATCACCGAAGTCTATGCCCAATCCAGACAATTCTTTCATTGTTTCGAGGAAATCGTTGATATGGTCCGCCGCAGCTGTACCTTCCTGGTATTTCAAACCCATCATTTTCTTGATGTAGTACAGCTTGTTGTTGTCAGTCTTTACTCGAAAAAGCTCCTCCAGCTTTCTCCATAAGACACGTGCATTTGTTTCTTCACTGACATGGTTGACGATACTATCGTCGATCCACTGACGAATAGTATTGCATGTTTTCTGATGAAGATTAGCCCACTTCTCATCGGACATTCATTCTGGTTTCTGCTCCAGAAATACCGATCCATCATAGTCCTTCACATACAGAAGGTCTTTCATCTTTCCTCTCCATGTGAAATAGTTTGTACTAGTTAACAAAACCATTTTTTTCCGTTGCCCCCATCCATCATAAAAATTCTAAGCATAATTTCAAAAAACAGAGCTCACCGTTGAGTCCGGAATGGTAAAAAATGGTGGAAATGACACTTTGTTTGTCAAAATCCGACACAGGGACTAAATTGCAAATTTCAGAAATTACATGGGTCAAATTGCAATTTCCAAAAGTTAAGGGGCCAAAGTGCAATTACGGAAAATTTAGGGACTAAAATGCAATTTTGAAAAAGTACATGGGCTAAAATATAATTTCCAGAAAATACAGGGACCTATCTGAAAATTACTAGGTCTGATGACGTGGCACTGCTGACGTGGCAGCTAATGTGGCGCTGACGTGGCTGATGACTGTGCGCTGACTGGACGCTGACTCAGCGTCTTCAACCTTCGGCTGGCGCGAGGAGCGCGTCGGGCGCGTGGGATGCTCACTGGTTGGCGCGTGCGGCGCGTGAGGGTTAACTGGAGTTCCGTTTTATCGCCGGAAAATACCACCGTGCTCGTCTCGCCGTGAAACGTCTGAAGGTATGCTCAAAATTGATTTTCGACAACTTTCGTCGGAACCGACTTTCCGAACCGAACCTCTGTTTCTGAGTTTCGGGATCCCTCCGAGTAACCTTAGCTACAGATACCACTTGTTGTGATGAAACACACACAATAGAGATGAAATGAGAGAAATTTTTTCTTTATTACTCAAACAAAGAATTACAAAGTTTACAATCCTAAGCTTAACAAAAAACTCTCACACCACTTTACTCTCTATTATACTCGTTTTGGGATTTCTGAGATGATTACAACTGAGCTCTGAGGCTCCTTTTATAATGTCCAAACCGCGTGCTACAGTAGCACGCGGTTGGTTGGCAAGCTGTCAACTTCCAGCAAGCTCACGCAGGGTGCCTTCTTCATGCAAGCTGGAAACGTTGCTTTCTGCTTTCGGCTCATTTGGCTTCTTCTGCATGACTTTGTTCATGCTTTCGGCGCTGCAAGCTGGACTTCACATCAACATGAACAAAATTACATCTTTTTTTTTTTTGGGTGCTAAAGAAAATTAAAGCAACTCCATTTGTATTCTTCAACTTGAGCTTCAGAAAGAGGCATCATGTCATGTGTTTGCATATGTAGAAGAGAAAGAACCAAAAGTGAAAACTCAAAAACTTCAAGCAAGATAACCTTCCATCATCATCTGATAAAATATCAAAGAAATCGAATTATGTAACTCTTGGAATCCCTTGGAAGTATGAAAATTTCTTTTCTTTCTTATTTTTTTAACAAGGGGTAACTGTTGATAAAGTCTTTGTGGAATCAATTATTTTCTCACATGAATAAAGATTTCAACAAATCTTTTTGGTAAGTAATTAATGCAATTGGTTGACATTAAATGTAATTAGTTGACATTAAATGCAATTGGTTGGCATTAATTAAATACAATTAGTTGGAATAGTGCAAAATCTTACCTATAAATAGTTTCATTGGTGAGAGCTTAAGGCATCTCAAAAATTTGTAAGTTTCTTTCATTAGAGATAAATAAAATCTCTAGAGTGATTTGAGAGAATTGGGGTGAGATTGTGTGTGCAGGAAAAATGTGTGAGTGATTAAAAAAAGAGAGAATAAAAGGAGAGAAAAATTCTGTAGAATTTTTCTTATGTATTTCTTTTATTTTTTTCTTGTAATCCTTAAGAGTGATTATGAATTAAACACTTGTGTATTCTTGTAATTAATGATTTTTCCTCTTATTATTCAACTATAGTGAAACTCGGTAACCACAATGGATGTAGCCTGTTAGATCTAATTTACCGGATGAACCACCGTAAATTATGTGTCGTATTATTATATTTGGTTATTCTTTTATGTTACTATCACTCGGTAACAACAAAATTAATATCACTGAAGTGACAAAATAATTATGTAAGATAAGGGAAAAATCATTCTTAAGGAAAATTTTCGTTAGAGAAAAATTAAACTGAGAGAACTAAAGCAACCATAAACATTATTTAATTTGTCATAACCGCATACAACTTCTTGTTCAATTCTTTCAAAGTCAATGGGACATTTTCCTTGTTCGATAATCTCCATTTTCCACTCCGTCCTCAAAAGTGACTAAGATCAATTCAATCATATTTTCATATTCCAACTGAACACTTCTCGTGTTTTTTATTATTCTCAAAGGAGAAAATTATTCTTTTTACCAAACATCCGCGAATGCAATCCAATTACAAAATCTTATAATAAAAAGACGAGATCTTTTTTCATTAATCCCTTTGCCCCTCATTCTTCGATAATTAGAAAGATTCTTTTCAACTTTGAATTTGAACATTTGGAATCTGGATTCTTCTGCATTCAAATGTTTTTTGTTTAAAATTTTGTAAAACACTGTTGATATTCAATAACATATTCAGTCGGACACTCACCATAGCTAAAAATAAATTTGTAACAATTTCTTTTCATTTTGCTTCGAAAGCTAAAGAAAGAAACAAACCTGATTAGAATAATGAGAGAATATTAGTGCTCCTAAAGCAGAACCACTGAGAAGTTAGTTAATAAAAATAAGAGTATATTATCCACCAGAATAGAACCTATAGAAACAAACAAATTCTGCCAATGATTGAATGTTTTGTATGCAACCTAGATTACACCATCAACACTTTTTTTTTTTTTTTTTTGAAATCGTTGGAAACTCCACCGCCAAAACACCCATTCCGGGCTTAAGCGGAACATGTAAAATTCTATGTCTCATACTTTTACAAGAAACGCACTCTCTAGATTCGAACTCATGACCTCAAGGTAAAATTCTGAACCCTACACCACTAAGCCACGTTTCTTGAAGACTACACCATCAACACCAAAATGAAGAAACAACATAAAACCTTTCTTCCTTTACACATTAAAATAATCTTTCATAGAAATAGCATTATTCTCAAAACATTATCTGAGCTTCTAAGAAAGGTATGTATCTCGTGTTCGCATAAGATAGAAGGAACCAAAAATGAAAACAGAAAACAACATCAAACGAGAGAACATTCCAAGTTTCCAACATCATCCAAAAAGACATTCAAAGAAATTGAATTTTACATGTCTCGGAACCCCTTGGAAAACTGAGAATTTCTCTTAGGAGATCTTCCTGTGGTGTAGAAGGAGAACCCAAAAATGTAACGGAAATCTTCTCCAAGACTTCACTTTTATTCAACAAGAACTTGACCACTTTCAACTGCTGTTCGTCCCTCCTCATGTCCATTATCTTAATCACCTTAACACTTAACAACAAACAGCAGGGCACACTCTCTGGTTCAACCCAATCAGAATCCTCAAAAATAATATCTTTCCATTCGCAAGAATGCACCTTATGAGCCTAATGAAACAAATATTTCATAAATAAATTGAACCAGCATATAGTAATTCAATTATTAAAGCATATGCACAATTTTTTTATTAACTCACCTCCCACATGTCCAAGATAATGACTTCAAGGTTAGGCGAATTGTTAAGAAAAGGTGTCAACAATTTCCAGCAGAAGCAACACTCCAATTCCAATTTCAAACTTCTCAAATTGGGAAAGGTTGGCAAATTATCATCATAAACAAAGCCTAAAGCCTACAAAGAAAATAAAGATGATAGTCAAATAGTAACATTAAAAATTTTAAATTCTTATGCAAGATGAGAAGGAAATACAAGAAGTTATCAAATAAGAAGATGCATTAAGTACCAAAGTATTAGAAAATTTAAGGTATAGAAATTACCATCATTGTGTTACGAGTTAACACTAGAGTCTTAGTCTGATTGATTCCTCTCACAAGTTCCATTCCACGATTAGCTTCATTCTTTGTGATGCCATAAGACGTTCTCATAATGTAGTATCCAACGTTCACGAAAGCTTCCTTTAGAAAAGGCGTTTCATTCACCACAAAATATGCAAAGGAATTAATTGTAATGTGCACGTATTCAAGATTTGGGGTTGTAATAACAAATAACTGCTGAAGAATATGTCCATTCTTTACGAAGACATGCATGTTTAGTTTCTTGAGAGTTGGCACCGTAATGTTAAACGTCTGGACATTTTCACGATGGTCAAGACTACCATCAATAGTCAAAACTTCAAGTACAGAACACCTACCGAAGAACTTCATTAGGCTATCATCAGTATGTCCAAGTCCAACATAAAGGATCTTAAGACTTGGAAAACATACTGCAGAGTTGGAAATGATAGGAACAACACCACCACACAGTCTTAACTCCACCAATGTTTTGCAAGTCAAATTACTTTGCGACAACTGTGGCAGTGTTCTACATCTGAGATTGTTGCTTCTGATATAGACATGGAGGAAAAGACGGCGAACATTATGCTGGATGGCAAAGCATATCCATTCACTGACCCGAAATAAATCTTCACCGCGAAGGGAAATACTTCTGAGATCAAAATAGTAAATACTTTTGGATTGGCAAAGACTGAGTACTCGGTCTACAAAATTCAGGAAACGAGTTCTAGAATTTTCATTAGACCTGAAGATTTGCAAATCATCAAAGTAAAGATTGTAGATTGAAGTCCATAGATGCTTCCATCTTGATGATAAAATGGTGGTCCTAACAGCATCTTCAATTGGGAGACATGAGAGAATGTGACAGAGAACGTCATCAGGTAATGTACTGATCATATCACTTCGTCTGTTTCCTTCTCCAATGCTTCTTGTTTTTAGATTCATAATTCACAGTGATACAATTGACTGCAATCAATCATTCAAAAGAGTCAAAATTAAGAAAAAACAACCAAAGAATCATAAAAACCAACAGGTTAGATAAAATGATATACAGGGTAATACTCAAATATTAATGGATACCACTCAAACCCCATTAATAGATTATAAACTAACACATAACCAATTCTTTGTAATTTCTAAATATCGAATGTAAGGCTACATATACATAAACCCTTCACAGAGTTTTGTTATAACGGGAGTTTTGTACACTAGATACGACGCTGTAGCAATAATAAAGACATAAAGTAAAGCTTTTAACATCAAAAAATAATGAACTTCACAAGAAAAAAAGGGAATTTACTATTAATTTTGCAGTATAAGAATATAAGATAACCCCTCACCTGAGAAAAGACAAATTAATTTTGCAGGTATAACATAAAGCTTTGGTTTGTCAGCAAACAGAGCAAAATAAAACAACTAGCATTATGAACCTGACAAGTGGCGACAATACATACAGAGAGAGTAATGGTGATTCCAATTCCAAAGCACAATGAATCTCTAACTAAAAGATGGCTTCACTTCGCTAACTGCTACTCGGATTTTCAGATATTAAAATTGAAGCGTATATAGAAAGATTGTTGAGAGAGGGCAGAATCTACAGTTTCATCAAAAACAGAGCTTCCCACTCTTCCGCACCGTTTTGATAATTAGTCCGCTTTTAGACTTTTGTTCCATTAATAATAGGTTTATAATATTTCAAAATAATAATAATAATAATAATAGGTTTATAAATCTTTAGCGAAAATTTAAATATATATATATATATTTTAAATTTATCAATCATTCATTCTAAAATTTTAAAATGTAAAAGAGACATTTTTCATTACAAAATTAGTAACTGTGAATATTTTATATCCAAAAAATAATTATGAAAAAAATATTTTACACCAAAAAAGTAACAATTTAGGTGGAAAAAGTAACAATATAGAGTGGATTGTTGATTATTATCCTTTATTCAAATTGTTTCGGCTACATCTTCCGATGGTGTGTAATTATTTTATACTTTAGTCCTTATAATTTTGAAAATACAAACTTTAATATACATCTTTAAATATTTTCCGTTAATTTTGAATTATTTTTCATCGGATTAATCTTAAATGACTTGAATAGCCTGCAAACCTCACGCACAAAAGAAATTACCAATAAATAGAGACTTCAAAAGGAGATCTCAAAAATAGGACAATGCCTTTGCATCTCAAAATCTAATCAGGAAATATATTTTAAGAAATCAGATCCATCTTATTCAGCATACTTTATTCAGAGAGCAGTAGCACACATACTTTTACAGTTCCATGATACAAAAACCAGCGGAGATCAAAATTAAAAACTCTCAGAGAACTTTAACTTGACAAGTCTTAGAGCCTCTTGATTAAAAAAAAATTCAAATTCAGTTTAACAACTTCAAGGGTTATTCCTAAATTACGTGACTTGGTGACCTAAGACTTAGGTTTTGGCTTTCAAATCCCGAGTTCGAATCCAAATGTGCGTTTCTTATAAGAGCCTGTGACAACTGGAGATTTTACTTACTACGCTTAAGATGAAATCAGGTGATTTAGTGACGATATTTTCAACATTTTCAAAACAAAACTTCAAGTGCTTTGGAAGTATAGAAACAGAAGGATGTGGGGCTAAGAATTGCATCAGGCAAACAAGTAATCCTAAAATTTTTATCCGGATCGGCCAATTTAAGTAAATTTTCTACTGATGGAATGTGATTAACTCATCATGAATGTTCTTAACCAACCTGATAAAATATAAAGATAGTGTTTGTTGGGGGTAATTTCTAGCACCAAGGTATCTGAACAGTGCGGCGGGGGTAGAGAGGGTATTTTCCTCATATGGGAGTCCAACTTCCATAAGGTTTGATTCTCTCCCTTGACCAGCCTTTTAGTGCCGGCCCGACCTTCAGAGTAATGCCGACCATATGACGTGACATGTTCTGACGATTATTACCGACCACATGATCGACATAAGCATTCTCGGTTCAGAAGATCATTTTGACCGACCTCTTGGAGACCGATCTGTTGGCAGGGTATTCCAGACTCTTCCTTACATCATTCTCCACCGCTTGATCCTCTCAAGGTTCGTAACATCACTATCACATGGGGCAGAGTGTAAGAAAGGGGTGAAATGTCACTATCACATGGGGCAGAGTCACATGGGGCAGAGTACAATGAAGGTTTGAAACGTCACTATCACATGAGGCAGAGTACAAGGAAGGTGAAGGGGCAAGATAACGAGGTAGTAGGTTTTGTTCTCGCTTAGGTAGCTTTGGGGAAGAGAGCCGGTCAACGATTCAGGAATCCACGTGGGTGACATCACCTAGGTTCGGGAATGGTGCTACACGTTCACTAGTATAAGAGGGGAGGGAGAACACATTTATAAGGGTTGATTAGCAGATAGTCAAAAAAGATATTAAAAAAGAGAATAGAGCTATCTTGTAAAAGGCAGAACACAAACAGCTTGGTTCCACTTTGACCAGTTGTAAAACAGGTCGGCCGAGCTCATTCCAGTAATAAAACGCCCCCACTCATTTTTTGCCCGTGGACGTAGGCTGGATCCATCCCGCCGAACCACGTAAAAACTCTTTGTTGATCGTGTGTTTTATCCACTTTTTTTGTCAAAGTTTGCTTTTGGTCCCCCATAACTAAACAAATTCACAGTTGGGGGAGGATTGTCCCGGGACCTTTATCCCGATATTGCCACTGAGACCAAAATCACCCACCAACAGTTGGTGCGAGGATTGTCCCGGGACCTCTATCCCGATATTGCCCCTGAGACCAAAATCACCCGCTAACAGTTGGTGCGAGGATTGTCCCAGGAGCTCTATCCCGATATTGCCTCTGAGACCAAAATCACCCGCCAACAGTTGGCGTCGTCTGTGGGGACTGAACAGAAAGCAACTTGCGTAGTAGGACGATGGCAGAAGGTGGAAACCACAGGTCATCGGAGAGCTCAACAACAGAATGGATGGGAATAATGGAGGAGAGCATGAGGAAACACATGGAGGAAAACCAAACCCTCATGAAGTCCATGATGGATAAATTGGAAAGAATGGAGAAAGCGAACAATGAGAGATTTGAAGCCGGGACAAGCCGGAGGCGAAATGAAATAGCAGAGGGAAAGATAGTCGTAGATCTGAGCGGGGATGATGAACCCATGAGGAAAGACCCCTACGGGGTGAGGTCTGTGGTGATGGCAAGGGATTTGCAGGTGGGGGCATGTGGGAAGAATGAGAGGAAAGACAGTCACCAGACTCCTCCTGTAACAGCCCACGCATCACCAAAAGAGGAGATAAGAGACATGGTGGAGCTAGACGAGAGGTCTCTAGTCGCGGGATGTGTCGTGCTCGGAATGACAGCCGCAAAGAAGTCTGTGGAAGGCAGCGTGGGGACACAAATGACAATATGAAAACTTGTTTTAAAAAGAAATGGCCAAGTGGGAAGAAAATTTCAAAACTGATAACGGGGATGCTCGGGACGGTGAAACTGAATCTCCCTTTTACGGAGGAAATAAGGTCGGCAGAGTTCCCAAGACGATTCACCCTGCCATCAATGGCAACCTTCAAAGGCCTTACCAATCCAATGTCGCATATCGAGTGTTTTATTTTGCTGATGGAGGTTCAAGGGATGGTGGGAGATGCCATTTGCAAGGTATTCCCACTAACCTTGAGTGGAGCTGTTATTCTGTGGTTCAGAATTCTAACTCCATGGAGCATCAATAGTTTTTCCCAGCTCAGAAAGTCGTTTGTTCGGCACTTTAAGGGGGTGTGAGTTCCAAAGAAAATAGTCGGGGAGTTGAGACTCGTGAAGCAGGGGGATGACAAGCCCCTGAAGATTTTCATTGAACGATACCATAGCCTGGTGCTCGAGGTTGGGGGGTACGAGTCGCTAGAGGCTCTGGACCCATCTGAGGATCCAGGAAATGTCGGACTATGTCACTGCCCCGGAGAAGGCCCGGAAGTTTATTTCGTTAGAAGATGAAGAGAAGGTCGCCCGGAGGGGCGCAGCTACCAAGGAAAGAATGGTAAGGGCGAAAGTTCCTCGGAGACCAGATAAAGAATTCAGGAAGCCACCTCTGAGGCAGAGGGAGTTCAGGCTGATGCCTCCGAATAATCAGGAAATGAGGGTTCCAATCCAGGTGAACCATGTGGCTGGGGGAGCGGCGTATGTTCCATTGAATAAGCCGTTGGGATAAATCGTCATGGAGATCCAGGGCAAAGGCCTTTTGACAGAGCCAGACTTGAGGAAGTACCCGCCGGATAGAAGGAATGAGAGATCATACTGTATGCACCATAATTTGAAGGGGCATACCACGAACAGTTGCAAAGACTTACATGAGCAAGTGGAAAACCTAGCGCGAAATGGTTATTTAAATAATTACATCAACCATGAAGTCATGGCGGCCAGGCAGAGATCGAACCGCAGAGAGATGTACACCATTACGGGTGGGAGAACGCTGATCGGAGACTCTAACCGGTCTAGAAAGAATTATTGTCGGGCTCGAGGGCCAGAAGTATTGGCAATGGAACAGACCTTGGGAATTCAGAGTGGACGGTCGGTACCATTGATGTTTACAGATGAAGATGCTAGAGGGGTGAGCTTCCCCCATGATGATGCACTGATAATCAAGGCGGTGATCGGCGGTGCGGAGGTAGACGGGATCCTGGTGGATCCCAGGAGTGCGATAGAAATAATTTCCAAGGAGGCTTTAGACGGGCTCGGGGTAGAATATGCAACTATGACTGATGACGGGACTCCCATATACGGTTCAACAGTCGTTCCTTTAGGTAGAATACAGTTGGCCATGACGATTGGGACCCATCCTCGGGCTCGGACGATTATGATGAACTTCACAGTGGTAGACTGCATGAGCAGTTACTAGGTCATCGTTGGTCGGCCATTCATGATGAAGACCAAGGCCGCGATATCGTGTTACTATTTAAAGTTGAAGTTTCCTACTCGGGACGAGATTGAGATTGTATGCGGAAGCCAGAAAGCAGCCCGGAGCTGCTTTGCTACCGTCTCGATGGAGACTCTATGTATTGAAGAATGTGGCCGGAAGAGAAAAGAAAGTGAGGAGGGGGAGGGGACGAGCAAAACTCTGGGTCCTCACCCAAAGAAAGTTGCCAGGTTAGAGGCAGTTGAAGAGTTGGAATCGGTAGCGTTCTTCGGACCAGAGAGGCATATAAAAGTAGGGGCTGGCTTAGAAGAAGCCCTGAAACGGGACCTGCTGAAGTTATTAAAGCAGTACCCATATGTTTTTGCATGGGGGCATGGTGATATGCGTGGTATAAATTCAAAATTTATCAACCACCGATTGGCGGTACATCCGGCCCACAAACCGGTCAAACGGAAAAAAAGGATATTCAACCAAGAGCGGTGCGAGGTGATGGGTGCCGAGGTAGAGAAGTTGCTGAAAGCCGGGTTTATCAGAGATGTGAAATACCTGGACTGGGTATCGAATGTGGTTTTAGTGAAAAATCCCAACGGGAAGTGGATGATGTGCGTGGATTTTACTGACCTCAACAAGGCTTGCCCGAAAGACAACTTTTCATTGCTGAAGGTAGACCAATTGATGGACTCAACAGCCTGCCACGGGCTGCTCAGTTTTATGGATGCATTCTCAGGATACAACCAGGTCAAGATGCATCATGGGGACGAGGAGAAGACAACATTCATCACCGATCAGGGGTTATATTGTTATAAAGTGATGCCATTCGGTTTAAAAAATGATGGGGCAACGTTTCAGAGGCTGGTGAACAAGATTTTCAAGCCCCTCATCGGCACATCAATGCTGGTGTACGTTGATGATATGATAACAATGTCCGAGGAGCCAGGTTGTCATGTGGCCGATTTGAAGATGACTTTTGAGCTACTGAGGAAGCATAGTCTGAGGTTGAACCCGGAGAAATGTGTTTTCGGGGTGGCCTCAGGAAATTTTTTGGGTTACATGGTGAGATCCTGAGGCATAGAAGTGAATCATCAGAAGATCCAAGCTGTACTGGATTCAAAATCCCCCGGAACAGTAAAAGAAGTTCAGAGCCTAGCCGGCCGGGTGGCCGCATTAAATCGATTCATTTCCCGAGCAACCGACAAGTGCCACTCATTCTTTAAGATCATCAAGAAGGCGAAGATGGAGGTCAAATGGACGGCGGAATGCGAGGAGGCTTTCCCGCAGTTGAAGCAATATTTGTCACAGCCCCAACTTTTGGCTAAGTCGATCCCATGTGAGACTTTCTTCATATATTTGGCTGTTTCTGAGCATACTGTGTGCTCAGTTTTAGTGCAAGAGGCTGATAAAGTCCAAAGGCCGGTATATTATGTTAGTAAAGCTTTGTTAGATGCTGAGACCAGATACCCGATCCAGGAATTAGTGGCTTTGTCTTTAATTACTGCGGCCCAGAAGTTACGACCTTACTTCCAGGCCCATCCATCGGGGTTTATACCGACCATCCTCTGAGATAGATTCTGCAGAAGCCAGAGGTCTCGGGTAGACTGGTGAAGTGGTCGGTAAAGCTTAGTGAGCATGACATTTCTTACCTGCCAAGGGCAGCGGTGAAGGGTCAAGCCTTAGCAGACTTTGTGGCTAAGTTCACATGGTCCAGATTTTAACCGTTGTGGAAAACGAATGGGAGTTTTCGGTTGACGGATCTGCCAGCTCGCAGGATTGTGGGGTCATGATTGTATTGAAAATGCTGAAGGCGGGGAAGTAGTGTACGCCTGAGATTCACCTTCGAGGCCACAAACAACGAGGCCGAGTATGAGGCAATTCTGGTCGGTTTAAGGTTGTGTACGGTGATGGGTGTTCTTGATGTGGTTGTGAAGAGTGACTCCCAGCTGGCCGTCCAGCAGGTGAAGGGAGAGTTACAGGCCAGAGAGCCGAATATGATAGCATACATGGTCGAAGTGAAGAAGTTAGCTGGAAGAATGAGGAACGTACAATTTAAGCAGATCGACCGGAAGGATAACTATCAGGCAGATTCTTTAGCTCGGCTCGCAACGTCAATCAGATCGGAAAAGCCCAGAACAATCCCTCTGATTTGTCTTCAAGAAAAGAGTGTGGGAGAGCCCGATGTGTTGGAATTGGAGGCCGAAAACGATTCTTCTTGGATGCAACCGATCAGGAAATATTTGGAGATCAGGGAAGTACCCGAGAAAAAGAAAGAGGCAATGAAGTTGAAGTACAAAAGCACAAAGTTTTCCCTGATTGAAGGAGTTTTGTACCGAATGGGCTATTCGGTGCCACTCTTGAGATGTCTCGCAGATGAGGAAGCCGACTATGTGCTTAGATAAATTCATGCATGGATTTGTGGGAGTCATGCCGGGGGACAGTCAATTGCCTTTAAAGCTTTGAGGCAGAGGTTCTACTGGCCAACCATGCATCAGGATGGGGTAAAGGTGGCTCGGAAGTGCGAAGGGTGCCAGAAAAATGCCAACATCCACCACCAGCCAGCGGAACCATTGACTGCTTTATCCAGCTCGTGGCCGTTCACCCAGTGGGGGCTGGATATCATTGGGCCGATGCCGTCAGGGCGAGGGCATGCTTAGTATGCAATCGTTGCCATTGATTACTTCACCAAATGGGTGGAAGCCGAACCCATGTCCGCAATCACATAAAAGAGAGCGACTGACTTTTTAAGGAAGAATATTATCCGCAGGTTCGGGATTCCCTGAGCCATCATCACAGCTAACAGGAAGCAATTCGACAGTAAAGGATTCAGGAATCTCTGTGAGGACCTCTAAATCGCCTTAAGATTCGCTTCACATGCCCATCCCAAGTCTAATGGACAGGTTGAGGCAACTAACAAAACTATCAAAACAAATCTTAAGGCCCGGCTTGGAACTTGCAAGGGGCTATGGGTCGAGGTGCTACCAGAAGTACTGTGGGCACACCGGACGAACTGCAAGGATTCCACATGGGATACTCCATTTTCCTTAGCCTACGGGTGTGAAGCGGTTATTCTAGCAGAGATCGGGATGACAACACACATGGTCCGACATTTTAACGACATGTAGAATGAAGAGCTCGTCAAGAATCACCTCGACCTGATCGAAGAAAAAAGGGAGAAGTCGGCTATAAAGATAGTGATCTATCAACAAAGAGTAGCTCGTTTCTATGATAAGAAGGTTCGGGCCCAAGTCATTCCTTCTGGGCGACCTAGTATTAAGAAGGGTTACCCTGAACACCCGAAAACTAGAAAAGGGCTCGTTTTGTGCCAAGTAGGAATGGCCGTATAGAGTCGTGGAGATTGCGAGGTTGGGTGCCTATCTTTTGGAACAGGTGGACGACACCCGGCTCAAGAAGTCTTGGAATGCCAAGATGGTGCGAAAATACTTCCAGTAGATCTATTCTTCAAGCTGCGAAGATCCATAGACGACCGACCATGGTTAGAACCTTATTGTAAAACATCTCTTGAAATGAACCACAAAAAGTTATAGGAATGGCAGTAGATCCCAAGAATATGGATAGAACTTTCTCTTTTGAATTAAGAAACTTGTCCATTTTACTTTTTTTTTTAATTAGACCTGAAAGCTCTGTTCAATATTCTGGGGAAATGTTCGATGCGAAGGGATGATCTGAGGTCGGGAAAGACGCCAAACCCGTGGCACGCCAATCTCATGCGTCATTATCAAACCTCCGAGCAGAAGTGTTCCGACCTGACTCTTTTCATTTTAGAGGATCTGGAATGCTTCAAGGGATGGAGTGCATGTGGGAAAAACATGAACCCCTCGTGGCACGCTAATCACGGGTGTCATTATCAAACCCCCTAGGCCGGAGCGTTACTACCCATAACTCACATTTTTGTGGAGAACCTTGGGATGGCGACCGCGGGGAGGTTGTTTCCCCCGTGAAGCAATCAGCCTAACCAAGTCGACCGCATCACCTCGGGATGGCGACCGCGGGGAGGTTGTTTCCCCCATGAAGCATTCGGCCTAACCGAGTCAGCAGCATCACCTTGGGATGGCGACCGCATGGTGGTTGTTTCCCCCGTGAAGCAATCGGCCTTACCGAGTCAACAGTATCACCTCGTGATGGTGACTGCGGGGAGGGTGTCCCCAATGAAGAAATCTGCCTAACCGATTTAGGGGAGGCGACTGTGGGGAGTGTGTCCCCGTATGTTTTGCTTGACCGCTCGGATTATGAGAAACATGGCATGAGGGGGTTTCTGCCCTCGTGGCGTATGCAGCCTCCAGAGCCGCCCAACATGATGAGGTTTTTACCCTTAAGGTCTCGGGCGCTCACCGATCCGTATCCCGGCTTGCCGGGACGTTGAATTGTAAGGTTCAGAATTGTGTTTTGGAGTATGGAGGCATCAGGTAGGACACTGCCTCGAGGCGCCAGTGTTATATTTTTCTCTCTTTAGGGAGTATGTGCTAAGTCACCTCCACTGTTTTGACCTTGCTTTACTTCTGTTTGGTTTTTCACTGGTGCCTTGCAAGGGGACTGTGGGAACACAGAAATCTGGGGCGACGCATGCTGTCCCGGGCTCGCGGCCCGGTCGGGAGTACGGAGTAGCCACGGGGGACTAAACCGGAGAATAATGGAGTCGCCACCCAGTGTGAACCGGGAAAATGAGATTTAAGGCCGCACTCACCCCTCGCAAGGGAAGACCTCAAACCATTGGGTTCGGAATGGTCCCTTACTTATGCCATTTGTAATGAAAGGATTTACATAGTAATTTAATCAGGCTTAAGTAACACTTATTCCTAAGAATATCATGCTTCTATATTCATGGGTACAAAATAACACTCATACATACATTTCGCATATACCTCATATCTAATAACACATGCCTAAAAAATACCTCAAAGTAACAATGAACATACAACTTCATTCAGCACATCATATTCATGAAAACACAAGCATACATAGTATCCGCACAAGCATACATGTGAGCACTTTTCCAAGTGATACGTGGAATTATATCCCAAGTACAGACCGCATTACCGTCCATTCGGAATCGGCTACGGAATTTATGTCTGGGTTTCCATCCGATATATCACAAGAAATAATACTCCAAAGTCATCATGGCATAGGCATATGAATCGTAATGCGTTAAATCAAGACTAAGGCAAACGACGCAATTAATGGAATAAACATGTTTTTCATTATTATGTGCACGAAGATAAGAATGACTATGTGTGGTTCCATAAAAAATCACCTAAGAAACAATTATACGTGGCATGTGATGAATATGTCTCAGTTCAGTGTGTTCGCGTTCGTGTAGCGTTCGTAAACACGTTCGAACGGAAATGAAACAGAATGCTCACGTTCGTATGGCGTTTGTTAACGCGTTCGAACGGAAATGAGACCTGATGCATGATAAGGCAAAATGTATGCGCGTTCGAGTTGCGTTTGTAAACGCGTTCGAACGGGAACAGACCTGATGCATGAAATGGGACGCAATACATAAACAACAAAATATATTGGCGCGGCGAAGTACTGCCGTAAAGGTGGCCTTTTGGGGCTCTTGGTCTCTCAACGAGAGGACCTTTAGACCAACATACTAAGCCCATGCGCGTCACATCACACATACAAAAATAGAGCCAATCATATCAAAACCAAGTATGCCCGATTGAACACATCTTACATCCAATCCGAACACACATCAACCGCGCGATAAAGCGTCGTGGTAAAGGGTTTTAACCCCTCCCCATAAGGGATCTTTCATTCCACTTACTAAGCTCATGAGCTTGATTGAACCATGCATAAAAAAGATAAAGTCAATAATATCAAACTAAGTATGCCCGATTGAACGTATCTTGCATCCAACCGAACACACATCAACCGGCGCGGCGAAGTAGTGTCACAAAGGTGGCATTTTCGGCTCTTCGTCTCTCAAATAGAGGACCTTTGGACTAACTCACTAAGCCCATGCGCTTGATTGAATCATGCATAAATAAACAACATACATAATTCAAGTGACGAAAAATAAACAAACCAAAGCAACACAAGGCAAAAGATAGTGCCGTTTACTCAAGCGGTACGTGGAGTTGTGTCCCGAGTACAGATCATATTACCGTCCATTCGGAATCGGCTATGAAATTTATGTCCGGGTTTCCATCCGATATACCGCGAGAGTTAACACATTTCTCATTCATCACATACCCACAACACACATCATACATAAACATGATTCAACGAATAAGTAAAATATAATCCAAAATAAACAACAAAAATCACGTAGAGATGGGTGTGAAAAGTACCCTCAGGTCTAACCTTTTAAGCCGTCTCTCGGACTCGCGTTTCACGAAGATCGGAAGGGGTAAAGCTCCGTAACTTTTCTGGTTCACTGGTTCAGCGTCCTAGCTCACTGCTTTGCTGTTTTGCTTGCGGTTCGAACTCCGTCCTGCTCCTGTTCGGCCTCTGTCTTGCTGCTCACTGCTCGGGCCACCTGTTTTAACGTTTTCAATGAACTGTTCCAAGTTTGTGTGGGTTCTTAGTGCAGTTGTATGTGATTATTTTTAAGATTATCTATGCAGTTTTCATGTTACTGTTTTTTAAGGATTTGGGCTGCTGTTTTAAGGTAATTCTGGGGCTGTTTTTGAGTGTTTGTTAGGGGTGTTTTAGTGGTTGTAAGGGGCTGTATGGGGGGGATGTGTTCTCGGTGCAGGAGGGGAATGTTTTGATTTGGCTAAGGAGGGTTATTGCTTGTGGTGGTCTCGGTTATGGTGGAGGATTGAGGCTCTTGTTGTCTCGGCTATGGAGGAGGTGGTTAGAGCTCTTTGTTCTCTTTTTTGTGTATATGTGAAGTGTCTTGGGCGTGTATTAGAGAGCGTTGGGCGTGAATTCTATGTGTCAATGAGGGGATGGCTTTGGTTAGTGCATGTTTTTATAGAAGATGTCTAGGGTTTTCTTCTTGTCTCACAAGGAAAGGATTTGGTATTCAATTAGGATTTCCAAGAAAGGTATACACAAGATTGAGAGGGGACAAAATATTTTAAATTAGGAAGTTGTAATATTTAATTTGTGTTGGTTTAGGAATACAAATATTTTAGATTGGTAATTATCTTATTAGATTATGAAGTCAAATATATGATTGGCTTTAATTGGTTAGGATTGATTTTAATTATGTATATCTTCTTTTTAGTTTTAGTATATAATATATTCAAATTATTTAAATTAGGCATGATTTTAGTTTAAGTTTGGTAAATGTTTTAAATATTTTATTTAATGTTTAATGATTAAATTAATATTTATTTATTTAATTTGGGATGTGTTTTATGGGCTTTGGGGAGCTAAATGGGCTGGGGTGTGAGGCTAGCAGCAAAACCAGAATTACCGACACCGTTCGAACGCTTCCTCGAACGCGACACGAACGTCCGCAATCTGTTTGTCGTTCGAACGAAGTAACAAACGCAGCACTAACGAAGACAGTGAGCTTGTTTATTCTGAATTTCCCCTTCCGATATCCGTTTCCCGCGGCTTTCGTGACTCAAAAGGTAGTGCCTCCAAATGAGACTCATCATCGGGTTTCACATGCAAAAATGCAATGCCTACAGTCGCCCCCACTTTGATGGGGCTTGTGCAGTGTATGACAGTGACAGTCCTATCAAAGTCTATGCAATGCATTTTTACTTACCTGGCTAGCTAGCTGTCTCGAGCTGAGCTGATACTGCGGTGGACCTCGATCCTGAGACGCATCTCGATACTGCTGATGATGTGGGCCTCGATCCTGGGACGCATCCCAATAGCTGCAACCGACAACGGGGGCCTCGATCTTGGGACACATCCCAATACCGCTGACAAAATACGGGCCTCGACCCTGGGACGCATCCCGAAAATGATGATGCAGTGGACCTCGATCCTGGGACGCATCCCAATAGCTGCAACCGACAACGGGGGCCTCGACCCTGGGACGCATCCCAATACCGCTGACAAAATATGGGCCTCGACCCTAGGACGCATCCCGAAAATGATGATGCAGTGGACCTCGATCCTGGGACGCATCCCAATAGCTGCAACCGACAACGGGGGCCTCGACCCTGGGACGCATCCCAATACCGTTGACAAAAAGGTGGGCCTCGGCCCTGGGACGCATCCGAAAATGACGATGTGGAGCTTCGCTCCTCAGCCGATATGGGCTTCGCCCCCAAGCTGACATGATGTGGAGCCTCGCTCCTCAGCCGATATGGGCTTCGCCCCCAAGCTGATATGATGTGATGTGGACTTCGCCCTCCGAGACCCATACCCGGAACTTAACTTCATTGGGACCTCAATCTTCAAATTACAGCCCAGATCAAATATGTGCTTTTACTATCTCTGATTGGCTTACTGCTCGCTCTTTTCCGTCTTCAACACCTGTTTACACAAAACAGAACAAACACAAAAATATGCAATATATGTTACGTGTATGCATGTATGCAGGAGTTTTCTTATTCCGTTGGGTTAGGTCTTCCACTGACGACCAAGTCTTCTCAAGCAAAGTACAACTTCAACCTGTCGACATTGATTGGTTCTGTGAATTCATTTCCCTCGAGGTCTGACAGCTTCACTGCTCCATTTCCCATGACTTTCTGAACGATGTAAGGTCCTTCCCAGTTTGGCCTGAATTTCCCTCTCGGATCTGTCGTCGACGACCTCGACTGCTTAAGTACCAAATCACCATTTCTGATCTTTGTGGGACGTACTTTCTTGTTGAAGGCCCGGGCCAGTCTCTTCTGATACAACTGCATATGATGTAAGGCTCTTATCCTTTTCTCGTCCAAAAGTGCTAACTGATCAAATCTCTGTGCGGCCCATTCTGACTCAGGTAACTCTGTCTCTGCTAATACCCTCATAGACTGTATTTCCATTTCCACCGGCAGTACCGCCTCCATCCCGTACACTAAAGAGTAAGGTGTTGCACCTGTTGCCATTCTGACTGACGTTCTGTACCCCCACAAGGCATATGGTAGTCTCTCAGCCCAATCCCTGCAGTTCTCTGTCATCTTAGCCAGAATTGTCTTTACAGTCTTGTTGGCTGCCTCAACTGCCTCATTCGCTTGTGGCCTGTAAGGTGATGACTTATGATGGCCTATCACGTACCTTTGTAGCATTGCATTTGTCTCTCCTTGAAACTGTACCCCATTGTTCGTGACCACGTGGTGCGGCATACCATACCGACAAATGAGGTTCCGTGCTATGAACTTGGCCATCTGCTTCGCTGTAACGTTCCGGAACGACTCAGCTTCTACCCATTTTGAGAAGTAATCCACTGCTACTACTATGAAGCGATGCCCATTAGATGCATTCGGTCGTATTTCCCCGATCATGTCAATCCCCCATGCTGAGAACGGCCATAGTTCTGACAGCCCGTGCAACTCTGTATGCGGCAGATGACTCAGATTGCCATGTATCTGACAGTCGTGACAGTGCTTTACCATCATTGCGCAGTCTGTCTCCATAGTCGACCAATAAAACGCCTGTCTCACTATCTTGCGGGACAAGTTCAACCCATTCATGTGCGGACCACATACCCCGGCATGTACCTCTTCCATCACTTTCTGAGCTTCTTCTTTTCTCAAACATTTCAACTGAATGTCGTTTGCTTGCCTCTTGTACAGTTCCCTTTTTAAGATTACATACTGGGAAGCCAACTTTTGAATGGTTATTCTGTCTTTTCTGCCTGCCCCTTCCGGGAGTTCACCATATTCCAGATACCTCTGGATGTCATAATACCAAGGTTTTCCATCGTCGACCTCAACTCCCAGAATTCTTTCTATCTCATAAACAGGTCTGCTCGCTGTTGTCAGTATCAACGGTCTCATTACTAACTTTTCTGGATTTTCCCAAGTTGCTGCAAGTGTAGCCAATGCATCTGCCATCTGATTCTCTTCTCTCGGTAAGTGCTGAAACTTACACTCGGGATAACCTGTGCCAACTTTCTGAGGTGAAAAGGTAAGGTTTCAACCGTTCTTCTCTCAATTCCCATTCTCCTCGCATCTGCTGGACTACCAACATAGAATCTCCGTAGACTTCCACCCCCCCGGCCTTCAAGGCTATCAATGCTGTCAAACCAAAAGCACATGCTTCATACTCGGCCATGTTATTAGTCACTCTGAATGTCAACCTCTTGGCTAAAGGCAAAGTCTCACATTCGGGGGTCACTATCACGATTCCAATTCCGGCTCCCTTGTAATCACTCACTGCTCCGTCGAAATACATCTTCCATCTCTGAACTGTTATTGCTTGGATCTCTTCATCTGGAAATTCAAACTTATACTGATCCCCCTCAACAGGTTGCATTGCCAGAAACTCCGCTACTCTGCTCGCTCGCCCTTTGATCACTTTGGAGGTGAGATATTCAATGTCAAACTCTGTCAGCAATACCAACCATCTGCCCAACTTTCCCACTAGTGAAGGCACTGAATGAAGATACTTCAGAGGATTCTCCTTTGCCACTACCTGGATCTTGTATGACTGGAAGTAATGCCGCAATTTTCTGGAAGCCCATACCATTGCAAGACAGATCTTCTCACTTCTTGATACTGAGCCTCATACGGGAGCATCTTCTTACTCAGATAATAGACTGCATGTTCTACCCCCCTGTCTCATCTGCATGTACCATCATTGCTCCCAATGCTTCTGACTCTATAGCCAATACAATATCAAAGGTCTGCCCGGCCTCGGAGGTTTCAATACATGAGGCTTTACCAAGTACTCTCTGATCTGTCGAAGGCTGTCTGACACCGTTCATTCCATCTCACTGGCTGATCTTTTCTCAACAGTTTGAAGATAGGCTCACATACTGATGTCAACTTGGCGATGAACCGACTGATGTACTGAATCTTTCCAAGAATGCTCTGACTTCTTTCTCTGTCTTCGGTGCAGGCATTTCTGTGATTGCCTTGATCTTCTCGGGGTCTACCTCTATTCCGCCCATTCCCACTGTATGACCAAGCAATTTCCCTGATGTCACCCCAAACACACATTTCTTGGGATTTAGCCGCAGGTTATATCTGTCAACTCTCTGAAGGAACCTTTCCAGTGCTTCAATATGCCCAACTCTTGTCTCTGATTTCACCATCATGTCATCCACATACACCTCAACTTACACTTGGGCCGCCTCGACGTTCCTGCAGATTACAAGGCAAAAAACATCATCAGTTCAGAATCCGAGTATTTTTAAGTCATCAGTGTGTTAAGCAAACAAGGAGATTGTTTAGAAAGTCAGAAAGGATCTACCTAACCGCCCCGGGGCCTTCGGGGGAGTAGTCCAGATAAGGCCCGACTCAACAAACGCAGCGTCATTGACCAGATTCTTCCAGTGGCCGGCATATTTTCGGGCGAGCATTATCCGTACTCGAACCCTATGCGAAACTTTGGGAGAATACCTCCAGCAGGATGAGAATGATCGAGGAGTTAGAATTCTATCGTAAAAATTGGGAAATAACAACACTAAGAGATTGATTCCTAACCTCCCGCCTTGAAAATGTCTGGGACTTCTGTCTCCTCTTCCCACATCGACAGAGTCCGGCCCCAATTTCCCGTGGCCCAGAACCACGTATCTTTGAAATTCTTGTTGGAGTCAGGAAGTTTGCGGACAATGTTTGATGACTCGGCGTAGGCGGAAAGGTAGTACCAACATGATGTGTTCTTGGGTTGGCCTTCAGCCTATAAAGTTTCTTCACCTCTTCAAGGGTCGGCTTACCGAAGCCTACCCGGTGCCAAATTACGTATAGGCCGGCCAAAATTCTCCAACTGTTGAGACTTAGCTGGCAGTGGGCGATCTCCATTTCGGCCAGCATCCATGCGAAGTAGCGTTACATGGGAAGCCCAGGTCCACATTCGAAGAAAGTATGGAGCAAAACAATCGAGCCCTCGTCAGACTGGCTTGCCCGATCCATTGGGCGGGGGACTTCCAAGGCAACGTGTATAGGAATGTCATAGCGTTGACTGAGTGATTCCAGAGCATCCTCAGTTATTTTATATGGCCGGTTCATGTATAATGCCGAGCAGTCAAGTTTACCGGGTTCCAGATCCTTTCTATGAATTCTGTGGTGATATGTGTCCTCCTTAATCTCAGAAGGGGTACGGGTGGTATCAAGGTCTTCTACACTGGCTGAACCCGAGCTCGAGGAAGTTTTTCAGCACGAGGGGATTGAGGTTTGGCAGGGCTTGCCGAGGAAGATGCGATGTCAAACATTCATGCTACTCGAAATGGGTGAGAAGGTCAGTCAGAAGTTAGTTTCAGATACCGGGGACTCAGAAAGCCACACTAAATTTCTGGGAACCTAGGCCTACACTCTCTATATGTCATAGCTACAACAGCCACAAACAGTAAATTTTTTCCTAAAAGTATCGAGCCAAACACAAAACCCCAAATAACCCGAAGTACCTATATCATAACCTACTACTAATCGTCTCACAACAAGCACATGCTTCACAAAAACCCAAAGCATCCAAAACCGAGACATGCTTCACAACACACAGCAGGAACACAGAAACACAAAAAGAAAGGCAACAAAATCCATGACCCACGAAAAATAAAGCAATGAGGTCGTGCGGAAGCTTACTTGATTCTGCTTGAAGGTCTGGAAGCTGCTCCACACAGTCAGGTCGCTCGTGATCTCACTAGTCACAGTTGGGAGAGGAGAGAGCTCTTGCAGTTGGGGCAACTCGAATTTTTGTAAAAGAGAAGAAAAATGCTTATTTTGCTTTCATATAGTCGGTTCAGTGTATCTGGGACCGTTGGATTCAGAAAGGGCCTCAGATGTGCGCCATGTGTCGATTTCAGGAGTGATCTGTTAGAATTGGATGAACGGTCGAGATTGCGCGTCTCTTTGGTTGACGGTGAATGGTCGATTTGTTTTGCTTTTGGCGGAAGCTAGCGGATGGATGACAAGTGTCAGGCTCAGATCAAACCCTAGAAATGATTTGATAGGCATTTAAGAGAGTGTGACGTTTGCGCATCTCGAAGGACGACTCCCAGAAGGATAAAATGGGGATTTCACTTTGGCCGGGAAAGACAGTCGCGAAGAGATTCGGTCGGGCACATAAATTGTACCAAGGACGATATGTTTTCGGCCCGAGATGATTTTTTCTTTCTTGGATTTCGAAAGCCAGCTGCCAGTTGATCATCCACACCATTCTTTTTGTAGTTTCCGGCACCAACTCGTACACTTGTTGGAACCGAAAACTAGGGGACAGATGTTGGTGGTAATTTCTAGCACCAATGCATATGAGCA
Organism: Zanthoxylum bungeanum; assembly: GCA_019454045.1. Lineage (NCBI taxonomy): Eukaryota > Viridiplantae > Streptophyta > Magnoliopsida > Sapindales > Rutaceae > Zanthoxylum > Zanthoxylum bungeanum. Next base: position 114,828 of record SKCR01035415.1, on the reverse strand, counting down.
GTGCGGCGGGGGTAGAGAGGATATTTTCCTCATTTGGGAGTCCAGCTTACATAAGGTTTGATTCTCTCACTTAACCAGCCTCTTAGTATCGGCCCGACCTTCAGAGTAATGCCGACTATATGACGTGGCATGTTCTGACGATTACTACTGACCACATGATCAGGTCGGCATAAGCATTCTCGGTTCAGAAGATCATTTTGACCGACCTCTTGGAGACCGATCTGTTGGCAGGGTATTCCAGACTCTTCCTTACATCATTCACCATTAGCTCCTCTCTTAAGGTTCGTAACATCACTATCACATGGGGCATAGTGTAAGAAATAGGTGAAACGTCACTATCACATGGGGCAAAGTACAAGGAAGGTTTGAAACGTCACTATCACATGGGGCAGAGAACAAGAAGGTGAATGTGCAGGATAACGAGGTAGTAGGTTTTGTTCTCGCCCAGGTAGCTTTGGGGAAGACAGCCGGTCAACGATTCAGGAATCCACGTGGGTGACATCACCTAGATTCGGGAACGGTGCTACACGTTCACTAGTATAAGAGGGGAGGGAGAACACATTTGTAAGGGTTGATTAGCGGATAGTCAAAAAAGATCTTAAAAAAGAGAATAGAGCTATCTTGTAAAAGACAGAACACAAACAGCTCAGTTCCACTTTGACCAGTTGTAAAACAGGTCGGCCGAGCTCATTCCAGTAATAAAACACCCCCACTCATTTTGTGCCAGTGGACGTAGGCTGGATCCATCCCGCCGAACCACGTAAAAATTCTTTGTTGATTGTGTAATTATCCACTTTTTTTTGTCAAAGTTTGCTTTTGGTCTCTCGTAACCAAACAAATTCACAGTTGGCGCGAGGATTATCCCGGGAGCTCTATCCCGATATTGCCCCTGAGACCAAAATCACCCGCTAGTGTTAAAAACTAAAAGGAAGCAAAGGGTTTTTATAGGTTTCAAATGGGTTCTTAATAAAATCACAAAAGATAAAAGACAATCTGGGATGCATAAATTGTAATATTCATTCACTATAACAAAAATAAAATAAAAAATCAATTTTCCTTTACTTGAATTTGTCAGTAAGCAAGAACAAAAATGAAATAGATCAAGAATAAAAAAAATTAAACGAAGTTGATTAGAAAAGTGAAGATGCATGTACCTGATATAGAATCTGAGTAGCAAAATCACCGGCATATTAAATAATAAGTAGTGATAGATGTACTATCTCAGAACATAATAAAAACATAATTTTAATTTTAAACCAATCATAATATGTTATAAATATAAAAAGTTATTTCATTAAATTTTAATTTTAATTTATAATCACAATTTAACTATGATTATGTATTAAAGAAGTATTCATTCAGTACATTTATCATTGTTGATGAATGATTGATATGTGTTAATTTTGGTTAATTTCAAATTTAATTTATAAATATAAATGTGTCAAATTATTAGTGGATAAATATATCACGTCATTAAGCACAAAGAGTAAATAGAATGCAAAGTGGTTATTTACGTAACAACCATTCGAGAGCTTGAATAAAGTTTTTTTTTTTATATATATAAAAAAGAAAAAGAAATTTATTAAAAAAATATATTTTCCTCGGATTGATCTAAATTTTTATCTCATTTTATCCTTGTTCACGGAAGCTGCAAATTTTTGTGCCATTAGCCCTTGACATGTTTGATTTTTGGGGCACGGGGGCTGGTTCCCATTTCTACAGTGAAGAAGAATCAGTTGTCCACATTTTGAGGAACATCATCAATGCAACAAAATCTGTAGCATTGATTAGCAGGAAGAGATGGTTTCTTTTTTAAAATAAAACCATATTTCTTCGCTTCAATAACAGTTGAATACTAAGTAATAGTATTATCGGTTTTAAAGGTGGTCCTAGAAACGTGGCTGGTCCTAAATTTTGACTCAAAATCTTGGGCACAAAGTATAAAATATGTTATTTTTTATTTTTATTTATTTTTTAATCAGTAACCCAAAACTTTTAAGGCTACCAAGATCGGTTTCATTAGATTTTGTCCAAATTATTGTTAATCTCTTCAAAACAATTTGATCAATTGTTTATTCAAACTTCTCACTCCTCCCATTGCAACGCACCGTTTGATTGGTTACTGGTCCTGAGGCATTTCGCTATTCTTCACTTTTTGGTTGTTTAATTATGTTCACGTAAATTCTTAAGGGTTACCAACCTTCTTTCTACTCCCATGTAAAATTTTTATCCATCAAATCTATAAACATTCTTAACTGGAAGAACTGAGAAAAGGATTATGAGTGAGAATATGAAAGCTCTTATGTAAATGGCATCTGAAATGAAGTAACCTAAGCTTACATTACACTCTTTATCTACAAAACACCATCCTCTCAATTTCATCAAATCTTGAGGGAAGGTAATGGTGGAAGCACCACATCTTTTATCATCTATATATGTGTATTGAACAACAAAAAACAAATGAATAAATGCATACTATAAACACTCAAAATCCTTCAACGCTAGCCCGTCGAACGAATGATGATGATGATGATTTCCTACTTTCTTGCCTTTCAAGTTCCTCAAAGTTGACATTGATGGAGCAAGCTCGTGGTGGAAGAGACACTGGCAGAGCAAGTGGTCTTGTTGGAGAAAAAGATGCTCGGGCTCCTGATGGTGGAGATGGTGAAAAAGTTAATCTTGGTGCTGGGGCAATGATCCCGTTGAGACTTGGTGATCGTGACATTTGTTTACCAGCAATTACTGCTGGCTCTTGTAGAGGATAGCGGCAATGGTATTTCATGTCTTGTATGCTTTTGAGATTATCAACAATGCTTCTCATTGTAGGTCTTTCTGAAGGTTCCTTTTGTAGACACCTTAGAGCGATATCAGCTACTGTCCGCGCTGCTTTCAATGGGAAGCGGCCCTTTAGCTGAGGATCCATGATAAGTGAGAGTCGGCAGTCATCAACAAGGAAAGGCCGGCTCCACTTGACCAAGTTCCTTTCTTCCTTGGGATGGCGGCTGTCAAGATTCTTCCTGCCGGTGAGTAGCTCAAGAAGAACAATTCCAATACTCCAAACATTGCTCTTAGGAGTCAGCAATCCTCTCTCCAATGTCTCTACTGATAGATTTGCTGCAGCCTTTACAGAGCAAAAACATTAAAATTTTATCAGCTCAGAAACTCAAAACAGATTATGACAAAAATATATTACATTAGAGAACAAATGACAATATGCCTTCCAGGTAGCAAAAGCAGATCAAATCATCCTTAAAAGAACAATGTCACAGGATAATTGGAAAGCACTTACCACTGAACCATTAGAGAGATCAGTTTCAGGAATATGACCAGCACAACCATATCCTGAAAGCTTTGCACTAAAATCCTTGTCGATTTGTATGTTGGACGTAGAGAACTCATTGTACATCGCCTGTGAAAAAAGTGAATATTAAAATAAACATACAAGTACCAGTCTTCAAATACTTTGATAATGCCACTAAGAATGACTAAATATTACTCGAGCAGTCTTCACAAATTTTCTAATCCAAGAAACAAATAATATGAGAAACATGGAATTTTGTTAAGCTATTCTCTTGGAACATCCATAAGGATGCACAAAATTGTATCAGAAAGAAAAAAAAAAGACAGGTATAACTGTACAAGTCACGTAGCCAATTACATTGCCAGGGACACTAAACTTCAAGATAAAAGGTGCACCATGCAATATGATTACCTGAAAAGGCCCTTCTTCATGCAAGAAGGTAAGACCTTGTGCAGCACATAATGCAATTTTTATCCTGGTGTTCCAATCAATTGGGGGCCCATCTGATCTCCCATAAATAAGCCGGTCCAAGCTTCCATGAAAAAGCCTCTCGTAGATCAACATTCTCTGGTCTGAACCATCACGAGCATGATAACCAAGCAATTTACAGAGATTTGGATGTTGCAAAGATGCAAGGGTGTTTACATCACTTGTGAATTCCTTCAAACCCTGTAAGAACACAAAAATTGACATCAAATTACAGAAACTTAAATGAAAAACTAATATGTCTTGTAGTTCTCCAACTTAACCAAGCTGTAACCTGCGAGATAGCAGTGTATTATATGATCATGCAAACATATACAATGACAAACAAAGAACAACCATCAAAGATTCTAAGTTTCCAATTGGAACCATTCAGCAAGGTAGAGAACCAAAATGAGAAATCATGTGCTGAATGAATGAATGCATTCAAATAAACCATATGCTCATATGTTACCTGACTGGATGGGTTAAGGCGAGTAACAGTGGCTTCAAACTTTTTTGAAGTTGAAGCATCTTCTCCAAATGAAGCCCTATACATTACGGAGGATAGACCTTCTGACATGCATCGGTCTGAAAAGAAATTGTGGCAAGCAGCTGCTACTTCTTCATACGGAAAGTTTCGGAGTGTCCCAGTCCCAGTAGGGGGCAGTGGTAAAGGTCCAGAAGCAAATAGAGGACCACTGGCATTCCCTGATTTAAAGCTTCCCGTAGCCCTAAGCAAGGCAGTACTCTGAGGAGATGGAAGTGGAAGAGGTTGAGGACTTGAGAATCGTTGTTCCTTCGGCAATCCAACACGACTCTTAAATTCTTCTTGTTCTTCATATTCGACTGATGCAAGTGCATCTTGTTCTGCTTCCGCAGCATCAAGACTAGACGGGGCAGATAACGCCCGTGTTCTATTATTAGTAGTTTTGGTAGTATTACATGATTGAATAGGCTTCACTCTGGTCCTAAAGCTTGGAGGTGCAGATTGCAGTGATCGTGTTGGGATTTGAGGTTCAGGCAGTGTGGTGGGAGTATTCTCCTGAAGATTAACCCGTTTTATGTGAGCTGTCTGCTCAGGTTTTTTCTTCTTATTCTTCAAAACCGTGAAACACCCCATATCTTATGTATAAAACTTGAAAATGTACCAGGGTTCAGCAAGTCGCTGCCCAAAGGAAAACAAAGAACATATATATCAATGTAAGAAGCCTGAGACATCATCACCTATGCCCATAAAAATATAACCACTACAATTCATAAAGCAATAACCAAATCTTTCCAAAGAAAAACATCAACTAACAACACAAACATTTTAGTCACATTATATTTGCATCTGCCATTAAAGTCAATTGGCCAATTCCCCAGCAAGCCAATGAATATTGATTGTAAAACACACGAGAATAAATAAAATTAGCAAGCCCTATTATGCGCAAAAGGCAACAAATTATCAGTCGATAAGGTAAAATTCCACTACAATCTAATTTTTTTCCATTTTCCATTTTCCATTTCTATTGCAATTATTCCAATATAAAGCCAAAAAGTAAAAAATTAAAAATTTCCTCATATAATGAAATACACAAATCAAGGCAATATCATCTACTTATGACCTAAACATATTAAATTGCTACAATTCAAAGTGAGCCGCAAAAACCATTAATGCCCTTTCAAAAGAAGACAATAAACAAACAAAACGTCACCCTACGAACTGAAACCAAATAGATTACTTGAATTTAAAACCAAAAAAAAAATAACAAAAAAACAGATCCAAAATCAGCAGAAAAGCGCAATTTATACATCAACCATAACCAATTAGCTTGTTGAATAATTTTCTATTACGCACAAAGCAACAAAAAGATTCATATAAGCGAAACCCAGTTTTTATTTTTCCCAAAAAACCCATTTCACAAAATACATCAAATTATACAAACTAAACAAGACTTTCAGATATTTAAACAACCCAAAAATAAAAAGAATTACCAATCGTGCCTGAAAATAGAAGCTCACAAAAAGTCCAAGAAGTGAAGCGATCGATAAAGGGAAGAGCTAAAATGGCGAAAGAGAAAACTAAAAGAAAAAAGCTTTAACAATTCAAAGATGAGATGAGAATTGAGAAGCGAGAGCGATAATTTTTAAGAGAGAGAAAGTAACACAAAAAAATAGAGGAGAAAGAAAAGTAGGGAAATAAATAATGGAGCCCATTAAAAGAGTGGTCAAACAAACCCGGATTTAATATTATAATTATAATTAATTAATGATCATTATTACTACTTTTGATTTCAACAGAAATGGCTTTTTTCTCATATACTTTTACGTGTTTGCCCTTGAGAGTGTTTTTATATTTCAACTTTTGAACTGCGGCCCGGGGGGTGGATAGGATTAGCTGTATTTTGACGTGATTGGTTATTAAAATATGACTTCTCAATATTAAGAACGTTTAATTCGTGAGAAAGTATTGCAGAGATGGGGTACAGAGATGTTGTATAATCATTTTTTAATATATATAAATATATATATATATATATATATTAATTTTAAAATTATTCAATAATAACGGAAAGAAAATTATTAATTATTAATTAATATGTGATATGTTTTTATTGGAAAAAAAATTAAATAAGTTTAATATAAGTTTTTCTCTTAATTCATTTGAATACTTTAATTTGTAAATTAAAATTTTTCATTTATTTTTATAATAATAATGTAAATAATTTATTGAAGTTTCATTAGTCGAGTTGATATTGTGAATATTTTAATTTTTTATAAATAATTTAGCATTTGATTTAAATATTTATAATATAATTTATTATATTAATTGGTGGCTCGTATATTGATAGGATGTATATTAAACATTCAATGTATGTTATGATAATTTCAAAAAATAATAATAATTTTGAAATATTTTGTTAATGAAGTGTCATATTTCATATAATATTTATAATAAATAACATAAAAATAAATCATAACAAGTTAACAACTATAGATATTTGAAATTTCTCACACAATTTCGATAAAGATCCATGCAACCCAATTAAGTAGGAATCATATTTAAATCCCAGATTCGGAGTAAAATGACACACAGTTGAAGGGTATAATGGACAATTCATTGAGTACCTCGAGATTCAACGAGGGCGCCTCGATTAAAGTGACAATCCAGTCAAACTTAGAGAAAATTTAAGTAATTAAAAAGCCGGTATGGTCAAAGAGACCTATCATGTAGCGGTTTGACTGTGAACTTAACCCGTCAGATCTGCGCGTTGGCGGAAAGATGGACGGCCACCGTGCAGCTATTAAAAGGTCTGTGGGCCCTACTGACATCATTAACTTTGTCTTCGCGTGGGCAGAATTTGCCTGAACTGGTGGGCCCCGTTGTCCCCTCGCTTTATACATAAACTGTTCATTTTTAAAAGCTAAATTCAGGTTCCCCACCGCTTGGCTTCGTGAAATTTTCGTACGAAATTTCGATAATGGAGTCCCGGGCTTTTCTTGGGGCGACCCGATGAAATTCCCATTGGGCCCAAGCCCAAAAACAAATCCTGACCCAAACAGAATAAACAACGACAATGGGTATTTCAACACTGATATTTTAACATGAATTAGTAACGCAAATGTAGACATCAAATCTAAACATACAAGTTAAAGTATTTGATGATTCTCTGAAACGGATATTTCAGTATAAATCTAAATATCAAAATCTAATAATTAATTTAAATCAATTTTATAATAAATACTCAAAATAAAAATATATAGACATCACATCCTTAAAATATAGATATCAGTCAATTTTACTTTTGACTTTGAATATATACCATTATATTGACTTAAATCAATTTGTTAAATTTTGATATATAGATTTGTTCCAAAATATCCACTCCATTAGTCCATTTCTCTCAATATAGATTTGCATTTAGTACTGATATGTGATTGTATTAATTTATTTATAAATTATAATTAATAATTACTTAATAATACTTAATATCCATTTATTTTAAATACACAATAATGGCACTCAATTCAACTCAACAATATTCAAATTCCTTTTATTTGCACAGAGGAAAACAAAATAATAGTCTTCTCTACCTCCATGAATAACCAGCTAATAGAATCTTAACATGTGTGAACTTTGCATTGAATGTTTATAAATGATCTCATACAAGTCGGGGTGTCAATTTGGGTTAGAATTCGTTTAATAAATGAGTCGATTCGTTTATTAAACGAATCGAATATGAATTTAAGCTCATTAATTCGTTTAGGATTCGTTTTATTATTTTCTTTTATTAGTTAATAGTTATTGTTATTTTTCAATTAAGATTCGAGAAATTATGGCTAATTACCATTAAAAATAATATTGTCGATATTTGGTGAGATATTTTTAGTTATATATTAATTACATATTTCATATGTATATATTTATGAAGAATTAATGTAAATAAATTATGATAAATTATGTTATTGAATAATATCATGATTAAACGAATATTCGTATTCGATTCGTTTAATAAAATAATCGAATACGAATATTGATATTGAGATTCGTTTAATAAACGAATCGAATACAAATTCATCACATTTTGATTCGATTCATTTATGATTCGATACAAATTTGATTCGTTGATTCGTTTTGTCACCCCTATATAAAAAAAAAATGGACATTTAGGTTGGGTTTGGTAGATAATATTGAATTAAGTAGATAAACAAGTTTATAAAATATAGGAAAAATGTTAAAATATAAGTTATCGTTATCGTTTACGGTAGTATATAAAAATAATATAATATTCGTGCGGTTTAACTTTGTGAGAGTATAAACAACGTTAATAATATTAGTAATTATGTGTTTGAAGTAGCATTTAAATGATAGCTTATAAACTTATCAAATTTTACTCTAAACGGTACCTCAGTTTTGCAAATAAAATTGTCTCTTAGTATACTTTTGCTTCTATCCTAGTACTTAAGGAGCGAGTGTAACGTATTTATATTAATACTTTGATTTTACAGTACTTATTTTATTAAAATTTAAGAATGATTTATATGCCTCCTAGAGGATAGTTCAAGTGGCTTAATTCTTAGGGTTCAAATTACTCAATTCTTGTAATAAAAGTAAAATATCAGATAAAATAGAAGATGTTTAATTTTGGGAACATTTTAAAGTCAACAATACATATACTTCATTTTTTCAGAAGTAGTCCCCATTATTCTTTAATGAGAATAAAATTTTCATGATTAAAAAATAAAATATAAATTTATTAAACTATCTTATTTCTTATCACTTATTATATATATATATATATATATATATATAAAATTTTACTTCTAATTATTTCCTCTTTAGTTTTAAGATTTTAAATTTTATTAATCTTAATCGGTTTTGTATATATCCTTAGACTTTTTTTTTTTTTTTTTTTTTTTTTACAAATAATAGGTTTAACCTACTTTTTTTTTGTTTTTTTTTTTTTTCCATTTTATCCTTATTTAAAAAACAAAAAAAACTATTTACGTGAACAATAATTTTGTTTTAAAATGTAAGGAGGTGGGTAAGCCAAAATATATTTTTTAGCCCTTAAATCCATTAATATTTGAATTTAGGCGTTATCTTTTAAAAGTATTTATTTTTAATTTTAATAAAAATTAAATATTAATTCATCTTTAGTATTTTTCGTATGTAGATGAAACCACATATAATCACATTATTACTTCAGTCACCTACCTAATTCACAGTCATTATATATAATAATAGACCTGAAAATTTAATTGAGATGGGATATAGTACAAATACTTTTAAAAAATTTAGGGAACAACGATGGCAAGCTAAGAGTTTAGAGATTTATGGTGTGATCATTTGACATCAAAACCTAACTAAAATTTTATTTCCCAATCAAATACAAGAACATAAAACCATCATCATTATTTTCGTAATATCTTAATTATAATTTATTGGAAATAAAAATGACTATCTATCAAAGCACTATCCTGAGTAAATAAAATAAATGAATTTTCTCAACGCCTAAAATGCATATTAGTTTACTTCTATCAACTATATATTTTCCTATTTTAATAGATTAAAGTAGCAAAATAAAATTTCACAACGGATAATAATATCATTCTTCTTAAAGAATACGATAAAGCTATCCTCTAATAGTTATTGTAATAGCATACACGTTTAGACCTGAACACCGGTCCGATTCTGTTCTGAACTGGAATCGAACTGGCCGATTTCCGGTTCCACACTTATGTGGAACCGTGAACCAGAACCGGAATCGAACCGAATGTTCGGTTCGGTTCCGGTTCCATTCGGTTTTTTTACTTTGTTTTATTTTTAAAAAAAAAAATTAATAATGATTTTTTTAAAAAAAATATGAGATTAAAAAATTTATTTAAAATTATGAATTTGAGTTTAGATTACATTAAATTACAAATAAAATTATTATCTAAATAAAATTAAAATTAAAATTATTAAATTAAAGAGCTTAAACTTAAATTTTTAAAAACTTACGTTGCCTACGTATCCTACAGGGGTGAGCTTTATCAAAGCTCACGTACTTCCATTACAGTTTTAAGACAGTTTCCCATTACAATTTACAATTGTTTATTGAGCTTTGATCATCATCAATCATCATTATCATTAGTGTCTGTTGATCCTTCAGCTCCCGTTCCGCTTGCACTTGCAGATGCATTGTCGAACAAGTCTTCAAAGTCATCGGGGGCATCTTCTTGTTGCCTCAGATCAACTCGGGTCCAATCATCCACACATGTTGTTGCTTATAAAGTGATTGGATTTAATGAAGATTGTCTCGCTTCCAATATATTGCCTCTCATGCTGAAGGCTGCTATACCGCAACGGTGGAAACATGTGCTTACAATACATTTTGATGCGGTTTCACCAGTCAAGGACTTGAAAATTTTTACTCACTAAACTTTCAGCAGAAAACTCGAAATCGGTAAATAAATAATTATATAATTTCGGGTTATTAGTCGTATTATCCCTATGCTTTTTATTTCTTTGCAGTAACCAACAATCACCTACATTAAATCTTGATTGTATTACGGGTTTGCTACTACTAGATTGCCCTACTTATTGCAAATTATATCTACTAACATAATCATTAAATAAATCTATTAAATTATTTTTTATTTTAGCTATTAGTATTGTAATATCAATTTCATCTATTATTTCTAATTATTCATAGTAAACTTGTAAGACATTATTCAAACCTTCTAATTTAAATCTAAGATAAAAAAATCGTGACAATAAGATAAAGTAATGGAATATCTCTAAAATAATGCAACCATTTTCGTTTCATAACAACAATAGATTAAAGCAAAACAATATAATTGGGATAGAATTTTCAACATGCTCATACCAACAATATTCAAACTAATGATTAGTTTAGATAATGGTGTAATTTATTAATTTTAAAAAATTTGTGTACCAATATCATTTTTTTCATATTATGGTAATCGCAATTGAATTGTTGTATGATGTCTTAATTTTTATTTTTAACTATTTTATTCGTATACTCTAACCTAAATTAAGAGAAAATAATTAAAATTTTAACGAAAAAAGAAATTTAAGGACAATATATTACTATCATGTATCTAATTATTTTTAAAAAATGAAGAAAACATGAAAATTATAGATTACAACTTTTATGTTAAAATCTTATTCAAATTTTAAGAAAACATTAAACACAAAAAAGAAAGAGATATCAAATATAAAGATGAATATTAGGATATATAAATGTTCGAGTTTCGAAAATAGTATTTTTATAAAATAAAGAATAAAACTGTATACATATTGAATCATCTCTAAAACACTTATAATGTGAGAAATCTCGTGCATTAAACCATCATCCTCCGGTGATTATTTATTTTCTCAATTCTATATATTTTCGTTAAGTTAATTAATGAGATTTTTAATTAGTTGATATTACTCTGTGACGACAGATTAGTTATAAATATTAGAGACCACATCATCGAATAAAGCTTAGGACAGTAAGACATGCAAATAAGCTATGAAATAAAGAAGAAAATTAATGCATGTCTCATGACAATGAACAAAAGTACAACGACTCGGTAGATGAAAATATTATGGTTCTCTTTATCAAAGGAGAGCCCCTAACACCCACTTTATTTATATATATTATTCAGCTGAAAATCTCTTCCTCAAGCTCCTTTCATGGTTCTCTTTATCAAAGGAGAGCCCCTAATACCCACTTTATTTTTCAATTTTATTTATTTATATTATTCAGCTGAAAATCTCTTCCTCAAGCTCCTCATCATGTCACCCTGCAACACAACCAAAAAAATAATAATAATTCAAACATAATATCCTAAAGAGCACGATATAAACATATATATATATATATATATATATATATATATATATATATATATTTGTTAAGTTTTTGTCGCAAATCGTCAAACCAATCAATCAAGAATGCACGATTTTTACCGTGGTTCGCCGGAAAAATTCCCGACTACATCCACGTTGAACTCCGGAATAGGGAGCTCGCTGCACTAATCAATTTTCAAGATTACACACGGAATCTTGAATCCGTTTACAAATTGTAATTCCCAAATCTCACAAAGAACCATAATCTCTAAAAGTGACAATCTCTCAAATTCCCAATTGAAGATTACACTAACTTGGACTAGGAAATAGGCTCAACACTTAGCCAAATACAAGGGAATACAAATAATGAAAAACCTCTTACTAATTCTCAACCTAAGTGCCCTTTATATAGGATGAGCAAATACATGTAATTAGGACAACGGCCAAGATTGCGCCACGTGTCCCTTATCCAACGGACGACAAGGCTTCACATTTTACAATCTCCACCTTGAAGCCAAAAACATCTATCACTCCCAATCATACACAACGACACACTAAGGTCAAGACAGCACAGCAAACTCACCTACTCACATCATCGCTCATGTCGGCTGCAAGGTCAGCCAACCCCCACCTGCAACAGCTTCATGCAGTGGAAGAGTTTGGTTACAACCACAATCTTTGTCCCCATGTCAGATGGGTTGTCTTCAGTTGGAACCTTCTTAATCTCAATCTTACCGCTTGAGATAATTTCCCGAACATAATGATACTTCACATTCACATGCTTGGTTCTCTCATGATGTACTGGATTCTTGCTCAGATGTATCGCACTCTGACTGTCAGAATACACAACTGTCTTACCCTGCAGCTGTTGTATTTCGGTTAAGATACCTTGAAGCCAAATTGCTTCCTTGAACACATCAGTTATGACTATATACTCCGCTTCGGTAGTTGACTTTCTTGAGTCCCTGTCACCTGCAAAATCAGAATCAACATACCCTACCAAGTCTAAAGCGTTAGATTTGTTAAAACATAAGCCATAATCAATAGTAGTATTCAAGTATCTTAACGACCATTGTAAAGCACTCCAGTGTGCTCCACCTGGATTAGACATAAACATACTCAATAAAGATACAACATATGACAAGTCAGGTCTAGTACTAATCATGGTATACATCACAGAACCTATAGCATTTGCATAAGGTACATATTCCATTTTTATCACCTCAGGTCTAGTACTAAGAGAAGACATCTCCTCTTCTATAGCCGCTTCCCATTCAAGTTTATGGGTAGACTTTAATGCCTCTCCTAAGCTAGCAGGCTCAACCCCATTTATTTCATGACTTGACATTAATGCACAGAAATACAAATCATTGGTTGAGTAATCATACCTGGTAGGAGGCCTTACATGCCTCCTACTTCTGTCTCTTGCTAGCTGGTAGTTGGCCAATGTGTCTTGTGGTGTTTCATCATGCTGCTCAGTATGATCCAGTTGATCTACTGTGTCATCTTCAATTTGTTCTTGTATATCTGCTACTTCATTTCTGTTTTCCTCCGGGTTATTTCTCATGGGCTGGGTGTCCTCAGATGTCTTCGTGCCTGACATGTCACCAACTTGCTTAGCGGTCCTTGATGTCTTGACTCCACCTGCATCTGAGCTCCACCTGCAAAATCAAAATCTGCTAGATCCTTTTCTAAGGCACCTGCATTGTTGTTAGTAGATTTACAAGGAAAACAAATTTCATTGAATATAACATCCCGACTAACTATGACTTTGACTCCAGGTGACTCCCTTTCCCATAACTTATACCCTTTTGTCCCTTCTTGATATCCTAGGAAAACACACTTGATTGACCTCGGTTCAAGTTTACCTATGGACTGGTGAGCATAAGCTTCACAGCCAAATACTCTAAGGTGTGCAAGCTTATGAGCCCTACCAGACCAGATTTCTTCTGGTGTCTTAAACTGCAAGGAACTATTGGGGCTCAGGTTAACTAAATGAGTAGCAGTATTGAGGGCTTCACCCCAAAAGGCCCTCGGAAGTTCGGAAGAAAATAAAAGACATCTGATCTTTTCTAATAAGGTTCTATTCATTCTTTCCGCAACTCCATTCTGTTGAGGGGTGTTTCTAACAGTCCTATGTCTTAGGATACCCTCACTAGTACAGTATTGATCAAACTCAGTATTACAAAATTCTAAGCCATTATCAGTTCTCAAGACTTTTACTTTGTTACTAGTTTGATTTTACTACAATACTTTCCATTCTTTAAATTTTGTCAAAGTTTCATCCTTTGATTTTAGTAAGAATGTCCATACCTTCCTACTGTAGTCATCAACAATAGAGAGGAAATATTTCTTACCCCCATGTGTCTGGACCTTTGCTGGTCCCCACAAATCACAATGTAGATACTCCAGACTCGCCTTTGACAAGTGAATTCCAGTTGGGAAGCTCTGTCTGTGCTGTTTGCCCAACACACAGATCTCACAAAACTCAAGTGGCTTCAACTGGTCCTTTCCAAATTGTCCCTGCTTGCTGAATACCTGCATTCCTTTCTGGCCAATATGGCCAAGTCTCAAGTGCCATATATTAGTCATATCAACATTAGAAGTTAAGGCAGAAATGGGTTTATCCGAGAATACATGTTGGCCATTTAGAACATACAATCCATTTCTCTTAATACCAGTTAGGATTAGTTTATTACCCTTAGATATGTGCATGTTCCCATTGTGGGCTTATATGTAAAACCTAACTCATCTAGTATTCCTAATGATATCAGGTTCCGTTTCAGGTCAGGTACATATCTAACGTCAGTAAGAATCCTAACTTTACCATCATGAAGTTTAAGTGTCATGTCCCCAACTCCCTGTATCCTACAAGTATTGTCATTACCCATATACACCTTCCCTTGGTCAGAATTTCTAAAGTTGACAAACCAGTCCCTATATGGACTCATGTGAAAAGAACACCCAGAGTCCAGAATCCATTCTCTACTAATGTGATCACTAGACACAGTCAATGCCTCAGATAGGCACATTGACCCCTTTTCGGCAGCCACAGTGGCGCTGCCTTCATTTTTCTGTTCCCTAATGAACTTATAACAATTCCTTTTAAGGTGTCACATCTTCCCACAATGGTAACACTTCTTGTCACTATCTTTACTCTTATCCTGTTTGTTCTTTTTCTTCCCTTTAGGTTCTTGGTTATTAGTCTGATGATTTTTCGGACCATTGAATTTCCTTTCATTTTTACCTTTCACGAATAAGTTCGCTCCCCCTCTCCTACTGGTTCTAAGTTCTAGCTCTCTAGCCCTTATACCAGATATCACAAAGTCTAGCCTAGGTACAACTCCTGTGTACTGTAGAGAATTCTTAACGACACTATATTCTTCAGGTAATGCATTTAAAAGTATCATAGCTTCGCTAGAGTCTCCTAGGGCTTGGTCAGTTCCTTTAAGGATTTGAGTCATTTTCGTGAATTCATCCAAATTATCATCAATCGACTTACTAGTATCCATCTTGTAATTAAACAAATACTTTTAAGAACACTAAATTTGGTGCAGAAATAACAGAATAAAGAGATTCGAGTTTACCCCAGAGTTGAATGGCAGTGTCCATTCCATCAACCTTCCTGATGACCGAATCTCCCAAGTGAAGGAAGATCAGGTTGTAAGACTCTTCCAGGATTTCGTCCTTCGTTTCATTTTCCATCTTTGGCCACTTTTCTGGATCCGATTCCAGCGCCAAAGCCACCTTATGGTGGGATAACATAACTTTCATTTTCTTCTTCCATGTATTGAAATCCCCTTTTCCGTCAAAGATTCCAATGTCGAGTCTCATGTTCGACATTTTATTTTCGGAAACAATATATCTAAATCCCCTAAGCAGTTCGGCTATACACACCTAAAACTGCCTAATCACAATCGGCAATTCACTACTCAATCTGCCCAAAAAACACCCTCGGCAATTTACTCACCCAAACTACAACTTCCACAGACCTGAATTTCTCAGATTCCAACTTCAATCAAATGACAACAGAGAACACACCCAAATGCCCTAACCAGTAGTTCAGACACTCACGGCAACTTGGAGTCTTTATTGGTGACTCACTGATCCAAAAGTCTTGCTCGGCAGGCAGAGGACTATGCTTTAAATCTCAATCAGCGACACTCTCAGCAAGTCAATTTTGGTCTAGATTCTGATCAGTTCTTGGTGTTAAGAATCTTGAGTCTTGTTCGATTCTTCTGTTTGGCGTTGTTCTTTAAATTGATGAACTATGTTGCCTTGCTTCTTTCTTGAAACCGATTGTCTGTGAATCTTCAATTTACCTTCAGGTTTCGGCCTTGATCTTGGTCTCTGGTTTTTGTCTTTGGCTCTTCTGTTTTTGTCGAATTTCTAGGGATTTCGTTTTTGAATCGCCGAGTCTGTGTGTTTTTGAATCGCCGAATAGTGGACCCCAAAACTTGGGCTTTGATCTTCAGTGCCTAGCTTTTAGGGTTTCTTGGTTCTGGAAATTGATTTCAATCTCCTCTGATCTTCTGCGTTTTTCTTACTTGTTGCTTTTGTCTCATGAATCTTGATCTTGGCAGATGAGTCTTGTTTTCGTCTTCTCCTTGCCGCCCAATTAGGGAGATGGTTTCTTGGGCTTGTTCTTGATTCTTCAAATCAACAAAGCGGCCCAATTGCAAGTCTTGCAATCTTCTCCGTCTGCTGCCGAATTGAGGACCTTTTGTTTTTGGGCTTCAACTTTGATCTTCAATAATACAGATCCCCTTCGGCCCACTGGATCTTAATCCAAATGCTCTGATACCACTGTTAAGATTTTGTCGCAAATCGTCAAACCAATCAATCAAGAATGCACGATTTTTACCGTGGTTCGCCGGAAAAATTCCCGACTACATCCACATTGAACTCCGGAATAGGGAGCTCGCTGCACTAATCAATTTTCAAGATTACACACGGAATCTTGAATCCGTTTACAAATTGTAATTCTCAAATCTCACAAAGAACCATAATCTTTAAAAGTGACAATCTCTCAAATTTTCAATTGAAGATTACACTAACTTGGACTAGGAAATAGGCTCAACACTTAGCCAAATACAAGGGAATACAAATAATGAAAAACCTCTTACTAATTCTCAACCTAAGTGCCCTTTATATAGGATGAGCAAATACATGTAATTGGGACAACGGCAAGGATTGCGCCACGTGTCCCTTATCCAACGGACGACAAGGCTTCACATTTTACAATATTATTAAGGAATTTATACTAAACTAAACTGTGATAAAGTTTTATATATCAGTGTGTTTTAATATCATTGTTTTGTTTGGTTATCATTTTTTTTTATTACGTAAAGTAAAATAATAATATACTTGCTAGTTGCTGCATGCAGTCAGTGGAAGGGCTGATCTTGTAAGGAATATTGATGCCGCACTTGCCAGGGAGGCCAGAAACGAGGGCATAGTTGAGACCACTGATGCTGGAAGCAGCGGTTTTCAAGCAGTAGCAAGCAGCCTGACGATCGGGTGTGGTTTTGGCTGCAGCATTAAGACCCTTAAGCTATGAAATAAAGAAGAAAATTAATGCATGTCTCATGACAATGAACAAAAGTACAACGACTCGGTAGATGAAAATATTATGGTTCTCTTTATCAAAGGAGAGCCCCTAACACCCACTTTAATTTGCAATTTTATTTATATATATTATTCAGCTGAAAATCTCTTCCTCAAGCTCCTTTCATGGTTCTCTTTATCAAAGGAGAGCCCCTAATACCCACTTTATTTTTCAATTTTATTTATTTATATTATTCAGCTGAAAATCTCTTCCTCAAGCTCCTCATCATGTCACCCTGCAACACAACAAAAAAATAATAATAATTCAAACATAATATCCTAAAGAGCACGATATAAACATATATATATATATATATATATATATATATTTGTTAAGTTTTTGTCGCAAATCGTCAAACCAATCAATCAAGAATGCACGATTTTTACCGTGGTTCGCCGGAAAAATTCCCGACTACATCCACGTTGAACTCCGGAATAGGGAGCTCGCTGCACTAATCAATTTTCAAGATTACACACGGAATCTTGAATCCGTTTACAAATTGTAATTCCCAAATCTCACAAAGAACCATAATCTCTAAAAGTGACAATCTCTCAAATTCCCAATTGAAGATTACACTAACTTGGACTAGGAAATAGGCTCAACACTTAGCCAAATACAAAGGGAATACAAATAATGAAAAACCTCTTACTAATTCTCAACCTAAGTGCCCTTTATATAGGATGAGCAAATACATGTAATAGGACAACGGCAAGATTGCGCCACGTGTCCCTTATCCAACGGACGACAAGGCTTCACATTTTACAATCTCCACCTTGAAGCCAAAAACATCTATCACTCCCAATCATACACAACGACACACTAAGGTCAAGACAGCACAGCAAACTCACCTACTCACATCATCGCTCATGTCGGCTGCAAGGTCAGCCAACCCCCACCTGCAACAGCTTCATGCAGTGGAAGAGTTTGGTTACACCACAATCTTTGTCCCCATGTCAGATGGGTTGTCTTCAGTTGGAACCTTCTTAATCTCAATCTTACCGCTTGAGATAATTTCCCGAACATAATGATACTTCACATTCACATGCTTGGTTCTCTCATGATGTACTGGATTCTTGCTCAGATGTATCGCACTCTGACTGTCAGAATACACAACTGTCTTACCCTGCAGCTGTTGTATTTCGGTTAAGATACCCTGAAGCCAAATTGCTTCCTTGAACACATCAGTTATGACTATATACTCCGCTTCGGTAGTTGACTTTCTTGAGTCCCTGTCACCTGCAAAATCAGAATCAACATACCCTACCAAGTCTAAAGCGTTAGATTTGTTAAAACATAAGCCATAATCAATAGTAGTATTCAAGTATCTTAACGACCATTGTAAAGCACTCCAGTGTGCTCCACCTGGATTAGACATAAACATACTCAATAAAGATACAACATATGACAAGTCAGGTCTAGTACTAATCATGGTATACATCACAGAACCTATAGCATTTGCATAAGGTACATATTCCATTTTATCACCTCAGGTCTAGTACTAAGAGAAGACATCTCCTCTTCTATAGCCGCTTCCCATTCAAGTTTATGGGTAGACTTTAATGCCTCTCCTAAGCTAGCAGGCTCAACCCCATTTATTTCATGACTTGACATTATTATGCACAGAAATACAAATCATTGGTTGAGTAATCATACCTGGTAGGAGGCCTTACATGCCTCCTACTTCTGTCTCTTGCTAGCTGGTAGTTGGCCAATGTGTCTTGTGTGTTTCATCATGCTGCTCAGTATGATCCAGTTGATCTACTGTGTCATCTTCAATTTGTTCTTGTATATCTGCTACTTCATTTCTGTTTTCCTCCGGGTTATTTCTCATGGGCTGGGTGTCCTCAGATGTCTTCGTGCCTGACATGTCACCAACTTGCTTAGCGGTCCTTGATGTCTCTGACTCCACCTGCATCTGAGCTCCACCTGCAAAATCAAAATCTGCTAGATCCTTTTCTAAGGCACCTGCATTGTTGTTAGTAGATTTACAAGGAAAACAAATTTCATTGAATATAACATCCCGACTAACTATGACTTTGACTCCAGGTGACTCCCTTTCCCATAACTTATACCCTTTTGTCCCTTCTTGATATCCTAGGAAAACACACTTGATTGACCTCGGTTCAAGTTTACCTATGGACTGGTGAGCATAAGCTTCACAGCCAAATACTCTAAGGTGTGCAAGCTTATGAGCCCTACCAGACCAGATTTCTTCTGGTGTCTTAAACTGCAAGGAACTATTGGGGCTCAGGTTAACTAAATGAGTAGCAGTATTGAGGGCTTCACCCCAAAAGGCCCTCGGAAGTTCGGAAGAAAATAAAAGACATCTGATCTTTTCTAATAAGGTTCTATTCATTCTTTCCGCAACTCCATTCTGTTGAGGGGTGTTTCTAACAGTCCTATGTCTTAGGATACCCTCACTAGTACAGTATTGATCAAACTCAGTATTACAAAATTCTAAGCCATTATCAGTTCTCAAGACTTTTACTTTGTTACTAGTTTGATTTTCTACAAATACTTTCCATTCTTTAAATTTTGTCAAAGTTTCATCCTTTGATTTTAGTAAGAATGTCCATACCTTCCTACTGTAGTCATCAACAATAGAGAGGAAATATTTCTTACCCCCATGTGTCTGGACCTTTGCTGGTCCCCACAAATCACAATGTAGATACTCCAGACTCGCCTTTGACAAGTGAATTCCAGTTGGGAAGCTCTGTCTGTGCTGTTTGCCCAACACACAGATCTCACAAAACTCAAGTGGCTTCAACTGGTCCTTTCCAAATTGTCCCTGCTTGCTGAATACCTGCATTCCTTTCTGGCCAATATGGCCAAGTCTCAAGTGCCATATATTAGTCATATCAACATTAGAAGTTAAGGCAGAAATGGGTTTATCCGAGAATACATGTTGGCCATTTAGAACATACAATCCATTTCTCTTAATACCAGTTAGGATTAGTTTATTACCCTTAGATATGTGCATGTTCCCATTGTGGGCTTTATATGTAAAACCTAACTCATCTAGTGTTCCTAATGATATCAGGTTCCGTTTCAGGTCAGGTACATATCTAACGTCAGTAAGAATCCTAACTTTACCATCATGAAGTTTAAGTGTCATGTCCCCAACTCCCTGTATCCTACAAGTATTGTCATTACCCATATACACCGTCCCTTGGTCAGAATTTCTAAAGTTGACAAACCAGTCCCTATATGGACTCATGTGAAAAGAACACCCAGAGTCCAGAATCCATTCTCTACTAATGTGATCACTAGACACAGTCAATGCCTCAGATATGCACATTGACCCCTTTTCGGCAGCCACAGTGGCGCTGCCTTCATTTTTCTGTTCCCTAATGAACTTATAACAATTCATTTTAAGGTGTCACATCTTCCCACAATGGTAACACTTCTTGTCACTATCTTTACTCTTATCATGTTTGTTCTTTTTCTTCCCTTTAGGTTCTTGGTTATTAGTCTGATGATTTTTCGGACCATTGAATTTCCTTTCATTTTTACCTTTCACGAATAAGTTCGCTCCCCCTCTCCTACTGGTTCTAAGTTCTAGCTCTCTAGCCCTTATACCAGATATCACCAAGTCTAGCCTAGGTACAACTCCTGTGTACTGTAGATAATTCTTAACGACACTATATTCTTCAGGTAATGCATTTAAAAGTATCATAGCTTCGCTAGAGTCTCCTAGGGCTTGGTCAGTTCCTTTAAGGATTTGAGTCATTTTCGTGAATTCATCCAAATTATCATCAATCGACTTACTAGTATCCATCTTGTAATTAAACAAATATCCTTTTAAGAACACTAAATTTGGTGCAGAAATAACAGAATAAAGAGATTCGAGTTTACCCCAGAGTTGAATGGCAGTGTCCATTCCATCAACCTTCCTGATGACCGAATCTCCCAAGTGGAGGAAGATCAGGTTGTAAGCCTCTTCCAGGATTTCGTCCTTCGTTTCCTTTTCCATCTTTGGCCACTTTTCTGGATCCGATTCCAGCGCCAAAGCCACCTTATGGTGGGATAACAGAACTTTCATTTTCTTCTTCCATGTATTGAAATCCCCCTTTCCGTCAAAGATTCCAATGTCGAGTCTCATGTTCGACATTTTATTTTCGGAAACAATATATCTAAATCCCCTAAGCAGTTCGGCTATACACACCTAAAACTGCCTAATCACAATCGGCAATTCACTACTCAATCTGCCCAAAACACCCTCGGCAATTTACTCACCCAAACTACAACTTCCACAGACCTGAATTTCTCAGATTCCAACTTCAATCAAATGACAACAGAGAACACACCCAAATGCCCTAACCAGTAGTTCAGACACTCACGGCAACTTGGAGTCTTTATTGGTGACTCACTGATCCAAAAGTCTTGCTCGGCAGGCAGAGGACTATGCTTTAAATCTCAATCAGCGACACTCTCAGCAAGTCAATTTTGGTCTAGATTCTGATCAGTTCTTGGTGTTAAGAATCTTGAGTCTTGTTCGATTCTTCTGTCTTTGGCGTTGTTCTTTAAATTGATGAACTATGTTGCCTTGCTTCTTTCTTGAAACCGATTGTCTGTGAATCTTCAATTTACCTTCAGGTTTCGGCCTTGATCTTGGTCTCTGGTTTTTGTCTTTGGCTCTTCTGTTTTTGTCGAATTTCTAGGGATTTCGTTTTTGAATCGCCGAGTCTGTGTGTTTTTGAATCGCCGAATAGTGGACCCCAAAACTTGGGCTTTGATCTTCAGTGCCTAGCTTTTAGGGTTTCTTGGTTCTGGAAATTGATTTCAATCTCCTCTGATCTTCTGCGTTTTTCTTACTTGTTGCTTTTGTCTCATGAATCTTGATCTTTGGCAGATGAGTCTTGTTTTCGTCTTCTCCTTGCCGCCCAATTAGGGAGATGGTTTCTTGGGCTTGTTCTTGATTCTTCAAATCAACAAAGCGGCCCAATTGCAAGTCTTGCAATCTTCTCCGTCTGCTGCCGAATTGAGGACCTTTTGTTTTTGGGCTTCAACTTTGATCTTCAATAATACAGATCCCCTTCGGCCCACTGGATCTTAATCCAAATGCTCTGATACCACTGTTAAGATTTTGTCGCAAATCGTCAAACCAATCAATCAAGAATGCACGATTTTTACCGTGGTTCGCCGGAAAAATTCCCGACTACATCCACGTTGAACTCCGGAATAGGGAGCTCGCTGCACTAATCAATTTTCAAGATTACACACGGAATCTTGAATCCGTTTACAAATTGTAATTCTCAAATCTCACAAAGAACCATAATCTTAAAAGTGACAATCTCTCAAATTTTCAATTGAAGATTACACTAACTTGGACTAGGAAATAGGCTCAACACTTAGCCAAATACAAGGGAATACAAATAATGAAAAACCTCTTACTAATTCTCAACCTAAGTGCCCTTTATATAGGATGAGCAAATACATGTAATTGGGACAACGGCAAGGATTGCGCCACGTGTCCCTTATCCAACGGACGACAAGGCTTCACATTTTACAATATTATTAAGGAATTTATACTAAACTAAACTGTGATAAAGTTTTATATATCAGTGTGTTTTAATATCATTGTTGTTGTTTGGTTATCATTTTTTTTTATTACGTAAAGTAAAATAATAAATATACTTGCTAGTTGCTGCATGCAGTCAGTGGAAGGGCTGATCTTGTAAGGAATATTGATGCCGCACTTGCCAGGGAGGCCAGAAACGAGGGCATAGTTGAGACCACTGATGCTGGAAGCAGCGGTTTTCAAGCAGTAGCAAGCAGCCTGACGATCGGGTGTGGTTTTGGCTGCAGCATTAAGACCCTTAATTCCGTTGCAGCAGCCTGGTGGTGGCACAGCGCCACCGGACCTCAGATAACCTATGCATGGTGATAGAGAGGTTGCTACTTGCCCACATGTGATGGCAGCTTCACCAATGGGCGAGCCCATCACCATCATGCCAACAAGGACCACAACACAAGCAAGGTTAAGTGCCTTGCTCTTGAAATAATTTTAATGGCAATGAGTCAGTATTAGTTTACTTGGAGAATTTTCTTAGACGCGTGTGGGGATTATGGTAACTGAGGTCTCCTATTTATATAGGGAAATTTTGGTAATTAACATTAATGTGTATACTAAGTAGGTTTTCAGAACAGTTGGGTTTGATTTGATGCTTTTAATTTTGGTTGAGCAAAAATTAAAGGGACGGTAAAATCTCGGGATAGATTTGGGATTTTTCAAGCCCAGTCGTGGTCCTTCATTAGGGTTGGGCGGAGTTTGGTTTTTTAGAATAATATATTTTGTATTTTTGAAAAAAAAAATATTTTTAATGAAATTTTAAATTGGATCTTAAAATTTTAATTATATATATATATATTATATATATATATATATATATATATATATATATATATATACTATTTAAAATTAAAAATAGATAACTAATAAGAAAAAAAAGGTTATCTTTATATAGCAAAAGAAAAAATAAAATATATGTGTTGATGGTGTTTTTTGTGACAAAGTATTTGAACAGTACGGCAATGGCAGAGATGAAATTTCTCGGTTGATGAGGACAAATGTTCTGAGGGTATTGGTCATTCTTCGACTAGACATAGAGTTCGGACCCAGCTCCCCGAATCTGACCGACCTGAGGACACATCATGATGCAGTTCTCTGAGATCGATAACGTCAGAGTCGAGACCGACCACTTATTCCAGCTGCTCGGTTCGGCACTGTCTTTCCTCCTGGATCGGGATCATGAGCTCGGATACTTTGGATCAGGTCGATAATAGTTGGGGTAGTTCAGCACATTGTTTGTCCAACCTCATGACGACCGACATATGATCAGGATGGTTTGGATTTTCCCTCTGACATATACCACTTTACGGGCTGTCATCATAATTGTTGAGTGTGGCAGTGTATAAAACATAGTGATTTGACAAGGGATCAGAGCCTCAGAGGGCAAGGTTTGCTTTCGGCGAGGCAGTTGGGGCAGAGAGCCCATCAATCCGCCAGAGATCCGCGTGGCTAACGTCATAGAGATATGGAAACAGTGTTGGAAGGATCTATCTCGGGAGCATTATCTCGAAACTACCCCTGGAATGAAAATCACCTGTCAACAGTTGGCACCGTCTATGAGGAGAGAACAAAAAACAACTTGCGTAGTAAGACGATGGCCGAAGGCAGAAACCATGAGTCGTCAGAGAGTTTAGCAGCAGAGTGGTTTGGAAGAACGAAAGAAGGGCTAGAAGAAAGAGAAATGGGACATGCAGAAGTTGGTCAGAATGGAAAGAGGAATGGGATTGTAAGAAGAAAGAAGGTTGAAGATAATGGTAAAGACGAGTGAAGGAATGCCCAAGGAGTCAGCGCATCAGTATCTCTCTTCGTTGAGTTGTGGAATGGAATGTAAAAAAGGTGATCGGAAATCACTAATTAAGACTGAGCCGTAGAATTGAATATAACGCATGGAGCTGACTGAGTAGGCACGCTACCCCATGCGTATGAACGGGCTCGTCCTAAAGAAGTTGTGGCATTTGTTTGACCTGCCAAGTCCTCGGATTCACGGCCAAGGTAGTGCTCAAGGATCGGCAGGCGAACTAGTCGGCCAGGGGCACGAGATCGGTATCAATGATTGCCTCATTCGATCAGTGCGGTGGCCACCCTGAATGAGAGGAAATGAGAAAAAACACACGGGGCGGGCCACTAGGAGTCAGATTAGAAGGTCCCGACCGGGCCCCCCGATTTGTTCAGAAATGATCTTGGAAGGCCAGGCCCGGGGGAATCCTTTCAGCACATACCAGAATTTCGGAATCAAGTTCAGACCAGAAGAATGTGGTCGGACTACAAGACAAAAACCAGAAAATGATTGTAAAAGCCTCTTTTAAAATGACCCGCAAAGAGTTGTAAGAATGACAGTAGGTCCCTCGAATATAAATAAGACTTTCTCTTTTGAATTAAAAACTTGTCCACTTTACTTGTTTATTAATTGAATGCGAAAGCCATGTTCAATATTCTTGGGATGTGCTCGAAGCGAAGGGGTGATCGGTAGTTGGGAAGGGCACCAAGCCTGTGGCACACCAATCCTGGGTGTCATTATCAAACCCCCGGGTGGAAGTGTTCCAACCTGACTCCTTTCACTTTTGAGGATCCAGAACGCATCAAGGGATGAAGTGCATGTGGGAAAAGCGCGAACCCCTTGTGGCACTCCAATCCCGGGTGTCATTATCAAACCCTGAGGCCGGAGCATTACTACCTCATGACTCGTATTTTTTAGGAACAACTCGGGTAAACCATACCCAATGAGGTTTCTTCCTCTGCGAGTTGGCTGGTGAATCTCGTTGAGAACCACCGGGCATGTGGCATGGGGATGGCTCAATGGCCTCCATGACCATTGTGACTGCGGGTAAGTCAGACCCAATGAGGTTTCTGCCCATGCGAGTTGGCTGGTGAGTCCCGTTGAGAAACATCAGGTGCACAACACGAGGAAGGCCCTAGTGTCTCCGTGACTCTTGCAACATTTAGGGATGGCGTACACATGGAGGTTTCTTCCCCCGTGAGTTTCTGCCTAACCACCTCGGATCATGAGAAGCATAACATGGGGAGGTTTCTGCCCCCATAGCATTTGCAGGCTCCAGACCCGCCCAACATGGGGAGGTTTCTGCCCCCATGGCTTTGGCTGCTCACCGATCCGTAGCCTGGCTAGCCGGGACGTTGAATTGTAAGGTTCATAATTGTGTTTTGGAGGCACCAGGTAGGACGCTGTCTCGGGGCACTCGAGTTGTTGTCTTTTTGGGTCTGTGTGGAGTATGTGCTATGTCACCTCCGATGTGCTAACCTTGTCATGTTTCTACTTTTTGTTTTTGCTGATGTCCGGTAAAGGGACGCATGCGTTGGGATATGCGGAGCCTCGGAGGTTGAAATTTCTTCCCTCGCGATTAAGTCTCATCTGTACCAACAGCTCATGGCTGGATTCGTTTCGCCGAGACTATTTATTCCACCAGCTCGGGGCTGGATTCATTCCGCCGAGGCTATTTATTCCACCAATTCGGGGCTGGATTCGTTTCGTCGAGACTATTTATTCCACCAGCTCGGGGCTGGATTCGTTCCGCCGAGGCTATTTACTCCACCGGTCCGGGGAGATAACATTCCCCCGGAGCCAAGTGTTCCATCACCTCGGAGTCGGGTTACATCCCACCGAGAGGTTTACCATCGGCATGGGGTCAGAGCATCTCTCTCATTGCCGGCTCTCAATTGGTCCGGAGAGGTAACATTCCCTCGGAGCCAAGTGTTCCACTACCTCGGGGTCAGGTTACGTCCCATCAAGAGGCTTATCATCGGCATGGGGTCAGAGCATCTCCCTCATGGCCGGCTCTCAATTGGTATGAGGAGGTAACATTCCCTCGGAGCCAAATGTTCCATCTCATCGGGGTCGGGTTACGTCCCACCGAGAGACTTATCATCGGCATGGGGTCGAAGCATCTCCCCAATGGCCGAATCTCAATCGGTCCGATGAGGTAACATTCTCTCGGAGCCAAGTGTTCCATCACCTCGGGGTCGGGTTACGTCCCACCGAGATGCTTATCATCAACATGGGGTTGGAGCATCTCCCCAATGGTCGGCTCTCAATTGGTCCGGGGAGGTAACATTCCATCAGAGCCAAATGTTCCATCACATCGGGGTCAGGTTACGTCCCACCGAGAGGCTTACCATCGGCATATGGTCGGAGCATCTCCATCATGGTCGGCTCTCAATTGGTCCGGGGAGGCGACATTCCCTCGGAGCCAAGTACTCTGTTAGCTCGTGGTCGGGTTATGTCCCACCGAGTAGTGATCACAGGCTCGGTGATAGAGCGTTTTCCCCATGGCCGGATTCGAGTTGATCGGGATCAGAACTTCTCCTCACACTCAGATGCGAAAGAATAAGTTAGCATGTCAGAAATTGAAATCATGCTAAGTATGAAAGACAAGAAATGAAGCATTCAGAGATAAGCATGAGAAAGGAAATTGTAAATGTTATTACAAAAAACACAAGTGTATTGTTTGTTACAAAGGGCCCTCTCGGGGTCACCCTCATTCATCAGCCCGCACAGGGGCAGCAGGTTCATCTTGATTGGGTATGAGAGGCAGAATCTCTGGTATTGTCTCGGCATGAGGGATGTCGGTTTCAGTTTGGGCGACAGTAGTAGCTTCGACCTCTGTTCCAGACGCTTCGGAGGCAGGGGCTGTTAGGGATATGCCATATACCCAACTTGTGGATGAGCTATATGTACATGTATTTGTAATATTTTCATTAATTAATAAAATGGAAATCTTTATTATACGTGTCTTACATAAATTATATGAATCATCAAACACTATAATAAAGCCCTTGGAGTAATAAGATGATGGCTTACACGCCTTATGAGAATCATTACTCTTAAACGTTCATAGTCATAGTTTTGTGAATAATCTAGGCGTTCACAAAGCAGAGAGACTAGCATGATGATATGATCCGCCCTTAAATGGGGTAGCCGATCTCATAGACTACCAGCGGAGATCAGTCCGCTTGGTGTATCACATGGATGCATGAGTTGCTCATGTCCATCGAACTGACCGCCGAAAGTTTTCACATGGAGTGTTTATCCCATGTGTCTGTGAGAACTTTCACGTATCGATTGTATAACTAGTCCTTAGACTTGAGGTCTTTACAATCTTATGTGTGGATTAAATAACTTTGACATTCTCCTTCCCCGATTCAAAAGATCCGGTCATAAGGGTATGATTGTGTCATTTGTTGAAACACATGAAGTTTGTAAAGATACAACAGAGAATCGCCACTCTCTCGTATAATATTTTCTTATAAGAGTAGTATTCCACTTCGCGGGTTGATATGTGTTATCAGTGCTTGAGACTGTGGCCGCAGAAGAAGAATCATGTGAGATTCTTAGGTTAGCATGATTCATGACACTATCAACATCATTCATTTGACTATATAGGTAGACACTTTTTATACCCTAGGTCAAACGGTGGGGATACAGTGAGGCGATGGATCGTATCATATGTAAATCGCATTCAGAATGGGTATATATCTTTCCTTCTCATTTTGGGGCCTTGACATGTTGTTAGATGTCAACCTTGGTCATTGAAATCGAACGACCATCTGATCGGAGGATAATTTATGTTCGATTAAATTATCATGATTCATTTCATGTCCAACTTGAGGGGAACCCAAAAGGTCACACACAACAAAGTCGAAATCAATGGTTAACAGTGCACATTATAAATTTAACAGCATATATGATTGCTGTAGGAATTGTTCATAAATGGTTCAATGTGTTTAATTATTGAACAGATCATTTATGAGGTTCCAAAGTGGCTTAGGGATTGGTGAATGACGATATGAGCACTTTGGAAATTGGAAAAATGAATAAGAAAAAAAATGTGAATAGTAAATTTATTTTATTTTTTATTTGTTTTGAATTCCAATTCGGCCCAAACTCTTATTAGGGTTTTATAATCTCATTAAACCACTATATTAAGATCCAATGACTAAGATTTAATTAGCATTTATCCCACATCAGATTCTTAATTAATTTTGTTGTATTTGGAGCACCTATATAAACCCAAAGAATTCTTTACAAATTTTTACACCAAAACCTTTCATATCTTGGGTTTATATAAGTGAGCAACTCTAAACTTTAAGAGTAAGCCACTGATTTTGAGGATCCTTAAGTCTAATTGACTAGAGGAATCTCAAGTTAAAAGTTTTGAGGTATTTACCTAGGCTAGCACCAAGGGTAAAATACCCGTGCACTCAAGGCGTAGTCTTGCCGTTGAGTTTTGGCTTTGGTGTGTGCACATTTGGAGGCCACACACTTGGGTGGCTCTTTGGAACGTGGAAGAGCTTGCTGAGTTCGAGAAAAGCTTGTAGATTGGAGGGAGGACTGGAGGAGTATTCGGTTCAAGTAAGTCTTTTTTCTTTATTTATTTTAATTAGAGTTCTTATGATAGTTAGCATGTTTAAATTTATGTTCTTTACATGTTTTATGAGTTTTTATGCTTAGAATATATAGTAACATGCCTATGCTTGTAAAATATTCAAAACAAATGGGTATTGGGCAAAGGGATAACGGCATCATATTTTTTTAATTTTCCTCTGCGCACTCGCGACCGCTTCCCAACACTTCCATCATACCGAGCATCCTTGCGAAATACGATTGGATGGGCAGCCGCAGACCGCACTCGAAGAAATAAGGGAGAAGGGCCACAGAGCCAGATTCAGGCCGACTTGCGTGTTCGGCAAGGCCCGGGACCTCAAGTGGTATGTCTATGGGGATCTCATATTGATGGCGGAGTATGCCCAAAACATCTTCTGTGATGGTTGAAGGACGGTCCATGTCCAATGAGGACCAGTCTAATTCAACTGGTTCAGGGTCTTTCCGGGGAATTCGATGGTGGTAAGTATCATTTTCTTCTTGAGAGGACGTTGGAGTAGTATCTAATTCCTCTAAGCTGGCCAAGCTGGAGGAAGCCTCTTCAGCACGAAGAGGTTGGGGGTTTGTGGGCCGAGTTGAGGACGATTCAGCGTCAGACATTCCTAGCAATGGAAGGGTTCGAGAAGGGCAGTTAGTAATCAGTTTGGGGGCACCAGAGACTCAAATGTTATTCTAACTTCTGGGAACCTAGGCCTAAAATCTCTAAACGCCCTAGTAATGGCCGCAAACAGTAAGTCTCTTCTTAAAACATCGAACCAAATACACAGCAAACAACAAACACAGAAAATCCGAAAATCAAACACTCTAACCCACAATCCATCATTCAACCAAGAAGCACATGCATCGTACATCACACACCCAACCCAAAACACACATTTGCAACACAGAGCAGGGCCATGAGCATGGTAGAAAAATAAAGAGCAAGCAATGATGAATAAGTGAACTTCCACAAGTAGCAAATGATCACAAAGAGTTTCGGTAAATAAAAAGAAGACGGTCGAGCAGAGAACTTACTCGATTCGAGAGGATGTATCGACGGTTTGTCTGGTCGGTCTTAGAGTTTGCTGGTCACAGACAATGAATGAGGAATCTCTTGTGCTTCAGAAGTTCTAGTTTTCGTAAAGAAGAGATAAATATGTGTTGTTTCCTTTTTTTGTAGACAAGCTTAGACATTTCTGACCGTTGGATTAGAGAGAGGCTTCAGATGTGCACCTCGTGTCTCTTCCAAACTTCATCTGCTCAGGTTGCGATGAACGGCTGAGATTGGAAACCTTTCGGCTGCCCCTTGAACGGTTGATTGATTCGGTTTTTTGGCGGGAGGTTCACAGATGCTTGACAAGTGTTGCGCCTAGGTTAAACCCTAGAAGTGATTTGATGGGAATTTAAAAGGTCATGATGGTTTACGGTTTCCAATGGACGGCTACCAGAATGGTAAATGAGGTATTTGTTTCAAGTCAGAAAATTGTTTGGATGGAAATCAGAATCCACGGTGACCGAAGACGCCGAGGACGACCTGATTGATAGCCGATGCAGTTTTCTCTATGGTTCCTAGAGCCAACCACCAACTGGCTGATCAGCACACTTCCTATTTTGTGGTTCCCTGTAACAACTCGTTCATCTCGTTGAAACCGAGAACTATGAGACATATGTTGATGGTGTTTTTTTGTGACAAGGTATTTGAACAGTACAACAAGGACATAGATGGAATTTCTCGGTTGATGAGGACGAATGTTATAAGGGTATTGGCTATTCTTCGACTAGACATAGAGTTCGAACCCAGCTCCCCGAATCTGACCGACCTGAGGACACAACATGATGCAATTCTCAGAGATCGACAACGTCAAAGTCGAGACCGACCACTTATTCCAGCAGCTCGGTTCAGCACTGTCTTTCCTCCTGCATCGGGATCATGAGCTCGGATATTTTGGGTCAGATCGGTAGTAGTTGGGGTAGTTCAGCACGTTGTTTGTCCGACCTCATGACGACCGACGTATGATCAAGATGGTTTGGATTTTCCCTCTGACATATACCACTTTACATGCTGTCATCATAATTGTTGAGTGTGGCAGTGTATAAAACAAAGTGATTTGACAAGGGATCAGAGGGCAGAGTTTGCTTTTGGCGAGGCAGTTGGGGCAGAGAGCCCGTCAATCCGCCACAGATCCGCGTGGCTGACGTCATAGAGATATGAGAACAGTGTTGTATTTCCCTTAGTATATAAAAAGAGGGTAGTCTCATTTGTATAGGGGGTTGGAAAAAATTTCATTTAAGCATTACTTGTAAGAAACACTACAAAGAGAGCAAACAACTCGGTTTTTCTTTAGGCCCCCCTTTGAAAACAGGTCGGCCGAGCTCGGTTTGATAATAAAAAGCAACACCCCACTTTGTGCCCGTGGACGTAGGCTGGATTTGCTCCGCCGAACCACATAAACCCACTTTGTTGATTTTGTGTTTGTTTTGTCTTTTGCTACATTTGCTTTTGGTCCCCCATAACTAAACAAATTCACGGTTTGAGGAGGATTTGTCCTGGGAACGTTATCCTGAAACTGCCCCTATAACGAAAATCACTCGTCAACAATATTTCCATTTACTAAGTTGCACTCAATTTGATATATGATCTCATACAATATTTATTTGTTTGTCCGCAGTAAGACTAGACCCGGCCAAGATTCCGGTTCGGAATCGGAACCGAACTGGTTAGAACCGGACGGTTCCGATTCCAACCGGTTCCGGAACTGAACCGGAACCTAACCGGTTCAGTTAGGGTTCATACCCTAACCGAACCGGTGGAACCGCTCGGTTCCAACGGTTCCGGTTGGAACCGGTTTGAATTTATATAATATTTTTTTTAGATAAGAATTTTATTTTTAATTTAATGTAATTATGTAATGTAAGTGTATTATATGAATTCAAATTCATAATTTTAAATAGGGGTGCGCATCAGATCAGATCAGATTTGGCTATCGAACCCAATCAAATCATGTTTGGTTCATTTGTTGAATTTCGGATCGGATCGGATAAATTTGATAACTATCGGATCAAATCGGATTTTATTGATAACAAATCCGAATCCGATATGGAATCCGATTTGATAACGGATTCAAAATCCGATAGAGAATCCGATTCGAAAAATTTATTTGAAAATTTATAAATTCATAACAAATTTATCGAATCGGATCAGATAACTTAAAATTCTAATCAATTTTATCAAATCGGATCCGTTATCGAATCAGATCCGTTATCAATTCGAATCCACTATCGGATTCATTATCAAATTGGATTCTCTATCGAATTCGAATCCGTTATCAAATCGGATTTATCCGATTCGTTAAGTATTCGAATCGGATCAAACAAATCTGATCCGATTCGATAGTTATCGGATCAGATCAGATCGACTTTGATAAGGCTATCAAACCTTATCAGATCAAACAAACTAATACTATTCAGATCGGATAAGATTCAGATTCGGTATGATCCGAATCCGATAATTCCCACCCCTAATTTTAAATTATATTGATTTATCAATCTCAATTTTTTATTTTCAATAAAGCAAAAAAAAAAAAAAAACCCGAATGGAACCGAACGGTTCGGTTCCGGTTCTGGTTCCTTTTCCACATTTAGTGTGGAACCAGAACTGGACAGTTCGGTTCCGGTTCGGAACCGAACCGAACCGCCGGCCGGGTCTAACTCACTTATTAAATTAAAGTATAAGTGAGTTTGTAAGATATATAAGAAATATTAAAATATAAGTTATTGTTAATGTTGGTGTTGGAAAATAATTTATAATATTAATAATTATGTATTTAAATTTTGAAGTAGCATTTACATACAAACTGTGTGCTAGTTTATAGACTCATAAATTTTATACTAAATGTTACTTGAGTTTTGCAAATAAAAATGTCTCTTAGCATACTTTTGCTTCTATCCCAATATTCAAGGGATGAATGTAACGTATTTATATTAATACTTTAATTTTACGGCACTTATTTTATAAAAATTTAAGAATGATTCATAGGCCTCCTAGAGCCTAGAGGATAGTTCAAGTAGTGGCTTAATTCTTAGAGTTCTAGTGGCCTAATTTCTTGTAATAAAAATAAGAGATCTGATAATCAAAGTTTTTTAATTTTGTGGTACATTTTGAAGTCAACAATACATATGCTTGATTTTATTTCAAAAGTAGTCCCCATTATTCTTTAATGAGAATAAATTATAATTTCATAATTAAAAAATAAAATAGAAATTTATTAAAACTGCCTTATGTTTTTTTTATCACTTATTATATAAAAATCATACTTCTAAACTTACTATTACTATACCCAAACCTAAATTAAGAGAAAATAATTAATTTTTTCACGAAAAATCAATTTTAGGAGAATAGATTACTAATATGTAACTAAGTATTTTATAAATATGAAGAAAACATGAAAATTATAGCTTAAAACTTTCATTTTAATTTCTTATTCAAATTTTAAGAAAACATTAAACACAAAAAAAAAAAGAGATATAAAATATAAGGATGAATATTAGGATATACAAAAAAAAAAAAAAAGTTTATTTTTGGTAGTTAATAATTTTTAAAGGGTGTGTATGATAATTTTTTTTAAACCCAATAGGCTTAAGCCCATCCTAAGCCTTCTTCAAGTCTGTCCCTGATTGTGTGTGTAGTAAATAAACAGTCACAAAACTCATCACTAAATTATCCGTAATTTAATTAATTGTCGAATTGCGACTATGATTAAAAAAATAAATTCCTAATTGACAGTCGATTATATATAGGTAAACAATAATATATAAGTGAGGCACACTCGTGATTTAATTATCAGTCACCTGATTGATAATTATATTGTGATTGTGGGTAAAAAAAAACAGTCACAATATAACTGTGGTTACAAATTTAACTAAAACACATTTATGAATAAATTATCAATCACCTAATCGATTGTCACATTGTGACTGTAGGTACATATGTGACTGTGACTGAATTCTTTATAACTTAAGTAAAATGTGATTGTTATTGTACTCAATGTGACTAAGGTCAATATGAAGTATATGCGACATAACGACTTTGTGGATGATTTCGACTAGATGTAATTCTGAAATTGAGATAAGTTTGTTAATGAAAGTTGTAGGTATATAGGTTAAGTGTATGTATATTTTTACAGATTGCGATTTTGGAGTTCGGATGAATGAGTTATGAGTATTTGAAAATAACTAGTTTGAAATCATTATTATTATTATTATTATTTTAAATGTAAGGGTCTTTTTGACCAATTTTTTCGTCGAAACATATTGACAATGAGTCTTATTTTAAAGTTTATGATTTATAAATTGATAATATGATATTTTTTCATGAACAATTTTATATTTTGGGAAATATAAAATATCCGTCCTCACGGGGGCCAGGTATGTTAGAAATGGATAAGAGGATAATTTTATCTACACGTTAGTTGAATGGATCGAGTACGAGTATCGGCATCCTCGTTCATATATAAGTAAATTTCCCGTTCAAATAGGGACCCCGCACGAGATAAGAAGACAATTATCATATTCATAGATTGAACGATCCAATGTGAGTATTGGCATACCCGACTTGTTGACCTCCCTATTTAGGTGGGATGGATGTGCAACAAGATCATACACGGAACACCTATCCTACACAATTTTGAACATATAGCCATATAGGCATGTTTTAAAATCAATCATTGAGACTAATTTTTAGAGTTATTATCATTATATTACTTTAAAAATTGAGAAATAACAAATGATTATAAAAAATATTGGGGTATAACATTTTATTACTGTTGGAAAAATGCTTATGAGTAAGCATTTTGAGGCTCAATTTTAAGCATGGTCCACTTCATGTTAGTGGTTGTTATTGGATGATTTAGATACTCTTCCGTGAGTACTTCGAAATGGTATATTCATATGCTTAAAATGGTGCTTGTGTGAATGAGAAATTATTGCTCAAAGTTCACCCATTGGTGTTGGAAAATAAGAGAAGTTAGCTTGTCCCATATGAGAAAGCTATAAAGGGAAAATTGTGCTTATATATGATTGCTCATATGTAGATGGGTAAGAGTTATAAGGATAGAGGCTCTCTCTACGTGCGCGCAGGGGGGGTGCAAATCAAAATCCAAACAGGCTTGGCTCGTGTGCACCCGCGTGTCCTGCGTACACGAATGCCGGACCAAATTGTGCGGGCCCGGCCCAGCCGAATTTTTACTAATCTCTTCAATTTTCCAAGCCTTTTGAATTTCCATAATTTTCGTTTTCCTATATAAACTATACTCAGATTTTGTTTACAACACAGAGAATAAAAACAAAACATCACACACAACAACTCGTTTTTTCTTTGTTTTGTTAAGGGATAGTTCAAACACTTTTGTGGTTCGTTGGATACGAGTTCGGTGGTGCCATTACTCGTACGTTTTCCGTTGTATCCTGGGAAATAATCGTCTCACGTTCTACTGCACCTACGGTAGGGGACGAATTTGTTTTAAGGATATCGTTGACATCAAAAAGCCTCGGGAAAGTGAAGAAGCAGTAGTTCGGTAGTGGATCAGCTTCATCAATTTCAGGGTCTAACTATTTTGTCAGCCTCGCTCGTAAGGGTCCGCTCATCAGCCTCTGCCTCTGCTCATCAGCCTCTGCCTCTGCTCGCCAGCCTCTGCCTCTGCTCATCAGCCTCTGCCTCTGCTCGCCAGCCTCTGCCTCTGCTCGCCAGCCTCTACTCATCAGCGTCTGCCTCCGCTCTCAGGGTTTGCCTATGCTCTCAGCCTCCACTCTCAGCCTCCGCTCTCAGCCTCTGCCGTCAGGGTCTGCTCTCAGGGTCCGCCGTGAGGGTCTGCTCTGTGGGTCTGATTTCAGGGTCTGCCGAGAAGGTCTGATTTCAGCGTCAGACGCATCAGGGTCTGCTCCGTGGGTCTGATTCAGCCTTCAGGGTCTGCTCGAGGATAATTGTAATATTTGTAATATTTAGATTTCCCAATTACCGTGAAATAATTGTAATAAATTAACTACAATTACTATAAATAATGTATTTTACTATTTGTTATTTCTTTACCTATTTTTTATATCTCAACACTCCTTGTCGTAAAATGTAATGTTAGTAAAGATAAATTAGTAGAATATTATATCCCAATATTTAGTACATGCATTTATTTTTTTTCAATTTCTGAAATAATAAGATAATAATAACCCTATTTTTTAAGTTAAACGAGGAAAAAAAACATAATTAATTCGATAAGGAAAGATTTGTTCCACTTGAGCTAACTAATGGACCATGGAAGAGTAACATTAATTAGGATAGGTAATACTTTTCTTTCCAAAAATACAAAAAGTTTGCATCATCATCCGACTTACCAAAATTTAAAGCTAGCTTAGCAATTAAAATTTTTTTTTGAATCGTTGAAAATTTTATCGCCAAATCATTATTTTCGGGTGTAAGTGAAGTATGTAAAATCTCCGATTGTCTCAGACTCTTACAAGAAACGTATTATCTAAATTCTAACCTAAAACCTCAATGCGAGATTCTGAACCTTACACTATCAAACCACATCCCTTGGGAATGCTTAGCAATTTGATGATCATGGATAGAAGCAAATAAATCAAATAGGAGATAGTCGATGCCCATTATTAATGATGCAATTAAAGAAATTTAAAGCCATGAAAACCGATACATAACCGAATTTCTTTGCTCAGATAGACAATATATATACACAACACACATACACACACTAGTAATTTTCGAGCTATACTCAATAAATATTTGGAATGCATTATGACTTATGTAGATCCTAAATTCAGTAAATTGTATTAACAAATTATTTAAATATGGGCACGGGTCCCGGGGATTAGTCGAGGTGCGCGTAAGCTGGCCCGGACACCACGGTTATCGAAAAAAAAAAATTATTTATATATATAAAAAGAAAAGATAATTTGAGAAGTAAGCGATGTCAAGAGATTTTATACTTTCAAACTGTGGGTAAATTCTCATTTACTCTATAGTTTGTATTAATTACTTAATTAGTTTATATTTTTAAAAATTATTTAAAAATCCATGTCGTTACTTCTATATTTGTTGGAAATTATTAAAGTAAATTTTAATAGAAACAAATAAACAATAAGGACCTTTTAAATAAATTTTAGATATAGAAAATGACTAATTCGATAATTGGCTCAAATTTTAAAGACTAAAAGGGTATTTACACTTCAAATTTTCAATAAAAGGGAGTCTCTAGGTTTATTTTAATCCATTGCTTTGGAACAGCTGAGTTTAAAGAATATTCAACATTTGATAGAAAAAATAAAATAATAATAGATTTGTTTTTATGGGACATAAATTTTCATTTATCTTCTTATCTCTGCCTCTTGAATGAATCAACTGCCCTTAATTAATTACTAATGGATGGTACTTTTATAGACCTTAGAGTATATATCCTAAAATCAATTATGATTCACTAACCTCAAAACCTTACCAGTAATGGTATCACCTATTTCCAGCTTCTTAATGCCAAGGGCTCACATAATAGAAATAAATTTCAGAAAAAGTTTTGATCCAGTTCTATATACTATGACTGTCAGTCTCACTTGAGATGAAATTTCCCAGTTAAATTCCGAGATATGTAATTTGTTAAATCTAAATAACATGTACATACTTTGATTTCAGTTAATCGTGGAACAAATATTACTCGAAATTGGGTGCAAATTTCGCTCAAGTTTCCGCTATAATAAAACCAAGTCCAGAATTGAGTCATCATATGAATCCCTCCAAGCAAAAGCCATTTTGCATCAAGAAACACTATTATTAACAACTACAGCAACCACGTTGCTTTGCTCACCGGACCCACTTACCGGCGCCGGAGATCCGATGTGTTCCTCAGCTACACTTGAACTTGCTGTTGAGGGTTCATTATGCAAACAATGGCGACAATTCGGGCACGA
The DNA here is from genome assembly GCA_019454045.1 of Zanthoxylum bungeanum. Classification (NCBI taxonomy): domain Eukaryota; kingdom Viridiplantae; phylum Streptophyta; class Magnoliopsida; order Sapindales; family Rutaceae; genus Zanthoxylum; species Zanthoxylum bungeanum. The sequence continues at coordinate 76,219 of SKCR01035415.1, read as the reverse complement.
GGAGTGTGACAAAAGCCAAGTATCAATACACCTAACATGAAACCCGTGATTGCATATTGGCAGCACACGAACTTTCTCCCCATCAACAAATTCTCCGAGACAAATCGGACACTCGGTGGCCGGAATATTCACCCCTTTCCCGTAAACGGCCACCGGAATCTGCCTTAAATCCCGCTTCTTTAAACCGGTCGCCGCTTGCTCTGTGGTCTCCATAGCGAATCTCTGACTACACCTCAAAGCGCAACGCATTATTGTGTTGAGGCCAAGAGCACATATTAAAGCACATAGCAAAGCTGCTAGTATTATCACCATGTTGGTGTCAAAGTTTGCCTGGTTGAAGAATGCATCATGGGTTCTGTTTCCATTCGTTGCCGCCGGAAACACGCTTAGCTCTGTATCAAGAAACCGCCTGTGCATTTTCGCTGCTAGCTAGTTACGGTTTCAAAAACCCTCTTCAGAATTTTGAAATTTCAAGAAAGGGAAAAAAAAAATTTTTCTAATTTTTTTTAAATTTTTTTTGCTCGGGTTCATAGCTTGTACATGATATTTATTTGTGGGTCTCTCGATCAGTTACATAATGTTGTAAAGATTAATTCCAACTAGAAAGGGACATCAAAATTGTTTTTGTGAGTGGCAGTTAATTGAATCCGGGACCCTTTTTGCGGAACGATTTGAATGCTAAATAGAGTATGGTCCTGTGTATAATATATATTTACTCAAATTTTATCTGGAACAGAAACCCAACAAATATTTAGAACAATCAGAATGTAACACAAGTAATTTTCAGCCTACCTGGTGATACTTTCATGAACTGAAATATCTGAAGGGTTTATGATTGATTATCCAGATATTTTTTTAAGTGACTTTTGTGGTGAACATATGAGTAGTGGAAGCTACAAAACTAGCATAAGTTTTCATATCCGAGGGATTGATTGTACCCCAAGAAGGGCTCGAGTTGCAAGAGAGAATTTACACATTTGATATTTATAAAGTGAGAAAGCTTAAGGTAGGTCAGTAATTTTGGTTCGAAGGGGTGTGATTTAATGATGTAGAAGTGTGTTTATTGTAAGAATCTGAGATAATTATGAATTTTACTTGTTCCGTTTAAGTTCAGAAAGAGTATTTGTCGGCGGAATTTCTTACCATCCTTAAAAAAAAAAAAGTTAGTAATTTTGTATTAGATTCGCCTAACTAATCATGATTATAAGGAACTTTTGAGGCAGCTTGAGTTAATAGTGGAAAGTTTGCGGCCCTTATCTCATTTTGGTAATATCTGAACTTTTGACATCATACAAATGAGGATAAGTACAAAGATAAGGTGGGAAAATAATATTATCATCGCCCACAAAATATCTTCAGCCCATTTCACAAACAAAATATCTTAGGCACAATCAATGGAGCAGCCAATGAGACAACAACTTGGATAGTGATCTCGTTTAATCTGAAAATGTTTTAAAATATATTTTATAAATTAATAAAAAAATAGTTTATTAATAATATAATTATACTCAATTCTCATTAAAACCTATAATATTCAGGCTAATGTTATGATATCCAAGAGAACTTCTACCAATAATCATACAACTAATTTCATATTTTAAAAAATTTCATATTTATTGATATAATTTGCATGTTCAACGCTCAAAGTTGCATTGAACATTCAATTTTGATATCATAGACATTCAATTTTTTTATGAAAATTATATTTTATCCTTATTAAATCAAATATTTATCACCATGCAGCAATCACGACACATAGGAGTGACTTCTGCCTTGAGAAAATACAAATACACTTCAATTATCAGCTAGATTTTAATTTAACTATGGCCATATTTGATGTGACATGAACTCAGCAAAAACCAACCAAGAAGAGACGGAGCATTTGAAGATTCTCAACACAGTGTCCACTCCCATCATCAAGAGGAGTAATTTTCAGTTGACAAGCTTAAAAATTATTGGGCACTGCCGCACTGGGACCTCGCTGGTGTGTCCCAATCCTATTTTCATATCTTGTAATTATATTTTAAAGGATTTGAGTTGTTTCATTATCCTTTTGTTTAACCAAAAGGTTAATTGTTTTAATCATGTACCTAACACTATTACAGTTAGGATCAAGCATTAATACTTTAGGTAGGATTGAATTAATGAAAATCTATTGGAAGTTGGACCTATTCATATTATCCCATTTCTTTTGAAGCCTAGGTAGCTGTAAAATTATGGGTAAAAAAAATATGTCTTATAGACACTAGACACTGCGAAAATGAATTAAAAAAAAAAAAAACCAAAAAGTTTATGCTATAAAGGGAATTTGGATTCAACGATGAATTTAATACTGTTAAGTTTTATATTATGTGTGCATTAATAAAAATGAATTATTAAGATTTAATTTCAAATAAATTCTTATATATTATGGAGTCGGAAAAGTGGAGAGAATCCATATCTTCAAAGTCTTGGGCTTGATAGTTCAGAGTACACTTGAAATTAGAATTTTGGTTGGCTTAACTTTGTTTAACCTTTAATCCAATAATAACTTCATGTGTGAATGTACCACCCATATTAGGATCTTCCTCTTATTTCGTTCTGATTGCAATTAATTGCTTAATATTTGTTTAAGTTCAGAATGTTTTTCTTTTTTCCCGAACCAAATCCCATTTTCTTTGATATCTCATTGATTTATATAGCATTGTACGTGTGAAGATTTCAACCTCCGACCGATACTTGTCCATCGTTGAATTACTCTTAACTGCATTGGAGTTAAGTTGATTACTATTAAAGTCCACTAATATCGAATTGTGGTGTATGACATCATGTACTTTGGAGTGCTGATGTTGGGATCCGAGTGCCTCCGTTATACTTCTCAGATGGATTCCGGAGTTAATCTCCTCCGGAATAGGTCGTGATCCGAATGGATTGATCTTGAAATGTCTCGACTTCAGAGTGAGTTGGCTTCAGAGTGACGTCACTTCGGGGTCAAGTTCTAATTTCTCCAAAAGTCTTCGGATTTTGAAAATCATCTTGATAATTCTTGCCTACTAAAACTGTATGTTCAATAATATCATGACATGTGTCATTATTCTATTGGACTTCAACATGTTCGTAGCAATTCCACAAAAAGGCGTGTTGAGGAAGATTTATATGTGTGGCGACACGTGACTAATGGTGAAAGGATAATTAGGCACCTAAATATTCTATAATTACCAATCACAATTTATAAAAAATTCAACACAACATTCAACTTAATACTAAATCCAAGTTCTTTTATATGAGGTGTATGATTGGTCAAACTGTCAAACTCCTGCATCTAACTTTAAGGAGTCTATATTTGAGTTTTGTGCGTACTTTTACAAAATGATGAATAAACGACATGTATTTAGAGATGTCAAATTTAATTGGATTCGGCTAGGATCCGTATTAATAAATATATGGATTCAGATTTGAATTTTAAGGACCCGTACGTATCAAGATTCAAGTTAATCCGGATATAAAATTAAAAAAATAATAAAATATTAATTTTATTTATGGTTTTCTTATAATTTTATACTTAGATTTAGATAATTTTAGATAGATTTTGAATTATAAATATTGTTTTAGATGTTAAAATGTTAATTTTAGTTATGGATGTTATTTTATTTTAATTATTTAAAATTAAATAATTTAAAAATAAAAATCCATTTTTTTTGCTGATTCGAATATTCGGGAATCCGCACGGATAATATCCGCATCCGGATCTGCATAAAATTTAAATTTTTTAAAATTAAATAATTTAAAAATAAAAAATAAAAATCCAGAGAATCCGCACGGATAATATCAACATCTGGATCCGCATAAAAATATATGGATCAAGATGCGGATCCGGATTCGGATCCATAAAACTTAATGCGGATCCGGATCTATACGGATCTGGATTCGGATCTACAATTTACCATCCCTATATGTATTCCAACTTATGATGTGGCTACGATACTTTCTCAAGGGTACCTTACCCCACAGCCGGATGATTGTCAGATAGTCGTATTTTATTGATTTTTATTGACTTTCTAATTATATGATGATCCTAAATTGGAGAAAAACTTATATATGGACGGTCTCTATAAGACAATTCAATCAATTAATGACACGTGTTTCAGTTATTTCTCTCTCTATTTTGATTGGTCATTTTCAAAATAATTAGAACACGTGTCATTCATTAATTAGATGATTTTATTAGAATGATATTATATAAGTTTTTCTCCGATTCTGCTTAAATTGAGCGCTACTGTATCATATAGTACTGTAGCTGGACTATCCATCTCCAACTTATTTAACAATGGAAGTCATGTCATACTCATACCACTCGTACTAGATTGCTAGTCACAGCTTCGAAAGGGGAAATTAGAAACAAAACAAAAAAAAAAAAAAAAAAAAAAAATCATCCACATTATCAAATTTAATCATATCCCTAAAATCTAATACCCATCAACCTAACCTTATTTTATAAAAGGTAGACTCGAAAAACGTTTTGATAATGAAGATTTGCGTCGTGTTAATAGATCGTGTGAATTTTTACAGACTTAAATTCTAATAAGTCATAAAACATAGAATAACATAAGGTGGTTTTTGATCATCTTATTTCCTTACTGATACTCTGATAGTGCTATTAGCCTCATTACTATATGCATCTCAAGTCTCAACTCATCACTAACTTATTAAATATATAGTAATGATGTTTGACATAAAATTGCACAAAATCAAAATGATAAACACACGAGTACAAAGAGAAAATGGAGACCCGCTCCAACTGAGGCAAAATTAGGGCAAGTTTTAAGTATTGAGTTGGAGGAGAAAAAATTAATCCTCAAATTAGGGTTGAGTAAAATCAGTTTCGATTTCAAGCGAATCTGGAATTTATTCAGAAAAAAAAAAAATCAAATTTCTAATATTTTGAAAATAAAACTTAGCCAATTAAATAAGAAATCATATTAATCAAATTTGAGTTGCCCTATTTTCTATTTATTAAATATATGCTCTTTTGTTCCACCCCATTATAAAAAAATAACAATTATTGATAATTTATATCAAGTAATGATCATTGTAGCAGCACCCACCACCAGCAACATCCAGCACCAGCACCAGCACCAGTAGCAGCACCAGAAGCAAATACATTAATATCATCAAAGCAGCAAATACATTAGCAAAGCAGTAAAACCTCTAATTGTGTAATATCTCATCAAAATTGCGAGTTCTTGTTAATTGGATTTGAAAAAGTGACACATTTATGAGTTACTGACTGTGTGCTGAAATCAAATTTGAAACTAGTTCCAGAATATATCGATTCCAAGTAGGTCCGGTTTTAGTTCCCACCACAGTAGAATCGAAAAAAAAAAAAAAACAGTTTCCTCAATTTTGAGATGGGTAGAATCGGATTTTCTACCTCCATTAGTTGGATGGATCTGATACGAGTATTGACATCCTCGTTTTATTATAGGTAAAATCCTAGTGTGAACGGAGGCCTGCATAGGACTTGTGGAGACCCGAGATATTAGGACTATGTATAAATAAATTTTTTATACCCCGTTGATAGAATGCGCCGAATTAACATTTTCGTATAATACCCGACTCATAATCATCCCGAGTGTGATGGATTTAACGCTCCCTCCCTTGCCTCGCTATATATAAATCAATAATTATTGAGCCATAAACTTATTTTGTAGAAATTAATGTGTTAGTACACGATAGAATAGATATAATTTAATAGATGTGGTACTTCTGCTTGTAAGACGACTTGTACCACTGAAAATTAATTAGTTGAGTTGGTTTCTTTGACGGGCTTGAAGCGAATCTCTGCACTTGCAAAAGTTCCCATACACTTGCTCTTGATCAATCTTCTTTTGTTTTGTCGATTTGGGTCACTTATCAAAATCCTTTTGGTCTATTTCTATCGATTACAACTTAATTTGTCATTTTTATATTTGCTATTCAGTAATCCCTAAACCTTGATAAAGTCGCCATGAAAATTAAATTTTAACAATAAAAGGTCACCCACAAACGCGATTTTACAAATTTTTATTATTCTTTTACTTCGGATTGGCTAAACAGAACCTAAAAACAACAAGAGACACCATATATATATATAACAGTCCACTAGGTCACAGTCACAAAATCACAAGGCCACTAATAACTTCTACTAACACATAAAATACATCAAAGTCAAAGCTCCCTCCTCAAGAGAGGCAGCCCTCTTATTCTCACACAGCAAACTAAACCCTACTTATCAAAACACACTAGTGCATCATCCTCACTGCACCCTGCAAAAATCACAAAATAACATGAACAAATTAAAGAAAATTCAGAGAAAAAAATAACCAACAAAAAATAACAATAATAACACATGGAGATTATATACTTGTCGCAGTCGGTAGAAGGGCTGATCTTGTAAGGAATGCTGATTCCACATTTGTCCGGGAGTCCAGCGGCGAGGCCGAGGTTGTAAGCGGTGTATGAGATTCCGTTAACGGCTTGTTTCAAGCACTTGCACACGTTCTGTCGGTCAGCTGTGGTCTGAGCAGCGTTGTAGAGTGTCCTGACCCCATTACAGCAGTTCGCCGGCACTGCTCCGCCGGCTGAGACGTAGGATATGCATGGAGACAAGTCATTCACCACCGTGCCACATGTTACTTGTGCTTTGGTGCCCATTAATGCATTGGCCATCAAGCAAACAAGCACCAACCAGCTTGTTAGTTTGCGCAGTACTACATAGCTAGCCATAATGTAACTGTAAATATGGGGAGCTAAAGAGAAACACTAGTCTTGGGTAATTTGGACCACTTAGGGTTGGTGTGTTAATATATAAAGTAAAAGCTGTGTGGTAGTTGATTGAATTCATTGCTTTTGATGAATTATGGTTGAGCAAGTTAAATGCTGTTAATTGTATATGGAAGAATTGAATCAAGATTTTGCGCAGATCTTTTTAAAAGGTTGTGATAAGTGGTTAGTGGTTAATAATGTGAGTTTAGATACGATGTTGAGCTGAATTTTGTGCTATTTTTTTTTTTATTTTATAAATTATGATCGATATAGTTATTAGATAATAATTTATACGTAATTGATGAGTGTGTATAATATATATTTTTCAAGTATATTTATAATTGATTTCCCTCATTTTTATATTCTTTAATATGTTAAATACAATAATATTACTTTTTATTTAATTATTATTTAGGTTGCATAATATGGAGCATTGAGCAAAATTGTGTGAAAACTCAAATTTTCCGAATTGCACTAGTGATTTCCTAATTTATGCAGCCTTCAGTATTTTAGTTATAACTTTCTCATACGATGTCAAATCAAGGTGATTCAAGTTGATTTTGAAATAAAACTCAAATATATACAACTTTATAATTTACATCGAAAATTGAATCAGATTCCTTCCAAGTTAAAACCAAGATATTGAATTTGATGGTTTTGTATTGTCTAACTAGTGGCGCGCCATTAGAAACTTATAGCGTGACACTAGACAATTAAAAATAATTCCAGTTAGCATAATATAGTCAGTGGCATGACACTGGTCCCTCAGTGGCGCGTCACCAATGCGATAGATCCTAAATTGAATATGAAACTTGATTTTTATGATATCTATATAAAATGAACGTCCAAAGTTACTTCATATATGTTTTTGGGAGGAAAATAAGTCTTTTTTAGGCTAAAATGCACTCTAAATACAACCATCATTCAAGAATAAGAAGATCAAAATAAAAACTAAGAGAAGAATATTAAAAAAACTTGAAAACTGAAGATTGACAACCTTCACGACACTACTAAAAAACGATAATTTATGATATTTTTTTTATGACATAAAAAGAGTGTCACGAAATATGTCATACATTACACATAAACGCGATTTGTTTTCTTTATCCATATTCTCTTAATTATTTGTTTATATTTATTATCTTAAAAATGATGATTAAGTTTATTTTCTTCATCATGGACTAAATCTTGTTTTAGGATTGCAATGGAATCCACTACGAACTTGTGTTAATGAAATCTTTTTTATGATTGAGTTGCGATCTTCTATGTATAATTATTTATTTGATCTTATTCTTAATACTTTCTATTGACTCATGACCAATAGAATTGACTTGGTAATATTAATGAACTTGGAAAACGGAGATGATGTTTAGACCTAGATAAAGTATCATGTGATCTTATTTATATGAATAGATTTTCGTATATGATATGAATATAGTTGTAGGGCATTTGTGGTTAATAGACTTAAACATAATGAGTGCTTCTTAACTTTATTAACATATGAATATATTTAATTGATTAAGAAGAGTCTTTCTATATAACCATCGAAAAAGACTCGTAAATAATTTCGTGTTTAGGTTAACAATTCATCATAGTTATCAAATGTAAAGAGATGAGAAAGATTTAAGAAATATTGTGGTGATGTTGTGATCTTGAGTTTTCTTGTCTTGTTAATTTCGTGTTTAAGTTCACAATTACTTTGCTCTGCTTTAGTTTGTTTAGTTAATAGTATTTACTTCCTTAATCATTAGTTTAAATAAAATCAGGATTGATTAAACCTTGGTACTTGACAAGAATATAATTCCTCGTGGATCGATATATTTTATATTACTTATATGATATGTGCGCTTGTATGTTATACAAAATCGTTATCAGTACGTAATTGAATCTTAATTATAACATTATTATTACAACACGTGTAGCAGAAGATTATGAAAAATTTAACACAACTCAACTTAGCAATGAATCCAAAATATAATAATATATATGTAATTAAATGCATACTGTTATAAAATGCACAAGTGGAACAACATGTTTTAGAAATCAAAACAACTCATTAGTACTAGATCTAAATTAGAAAAGAACTAAGTCTAGTTACAACTTGTTATAGAAGCAAATTACATTCACAAGATTGAAATTACTGCTGGCAGGTGAGTAGCCGTAGGTACATACATATTTTCACCCACAACTACCGATTCCTATACCGGGTGAAAATTAATTTATGATGAAACGTGTTTGTGTAAATGTGCAGACCGTAGCTAGATATGAATAAAGCTTTTTCATTTACTTTATCGTTCGAAACCCCGCTATTAAATCACTCATTCTGAACTTAAGCGGAGTAGGTAAAATTTCCGGCTGTCCCAGATTCTTATAAGAAACGCACTCTCTAAATTCTAACTCAAGACTTCAAGATCAGATCTTAAGTCCTACACCACCAAACAACGCCTCCTTAAAGACTTAATTTACTTCTTTCATTTCTCTTTTTGGGTCATTTATGGCAGCAAGCTCTTGGGTTCAATGTAATGGCAGTATTGAAATAGATGGTGATCCTTGACAATTACCATATCAAGAAATGAACATTTGTCTAGAATTGAATAATTAATACGAATTATTTTTATGTGTGCTTTTAACAAAACATATCTGCCTGGTCAGTCATTAATGCTGAGTAGCTCTGCTTTCCCTCACGAGCATTTCATCAAACACCTTTGACCTCTTCAACAACCCCTCCAAATAAGCTTAATTGCCTTTTTGAAGGATATCAGCTTGCTTCTCAATTATGAAATACTACTCCAACCTTTGACACGGGCCTTGGTGATAACCTTGCTCGGTACATGTTTTGATTTTATCTCCTCCTATTATTTTATCTCTGTTAAAATGCACATATATTTATTTCCATATGTTTAATTCTTTCATAAATACTTAGCTAGTTTTTCAGCAAATGCAATAGCACCTCTGTATTTGTCATTTTCTTTGTATTTTATTTTCATTTTTTCATTAAAGGGAAAATTTTCTATTTTACCAGTCAAATAAACTGATTAATTAATGATGGTCACGTAAATAAAATAAAATATAAGATTTTTTAAAGACATAATGGCAAAGTATACATCTCAATATTTTTTTGTACCCATTTTTTCCTGTAATTTCTAGATAATTAAATGATAATAACCTTAAAAGCTATTAATTATATTGATAAATTAATTAACATGATCATGACGTCCTAATGGAGGTGGTTAGATAGTGTAGGGTTCAGGATCTCACAATGTATTGGGTTTGAATCCAGAGAGTAAGTTTCTTATAAGAGTTTGAGACAGTCGAATGTTTTATCTACTCTGCTTAAGCCCGAAATTGATGATTTGACGACGGAATTTCTAACGATTTGAAAAAAAAAAACGATCATGACGTGTACTATTCTATGAACTGGTTGCAATACCTCTTGTTTGGTAAGAATTAAAAAAAAAAAAACCAATAGTTGGCTGTTTGTATTAGCTAACCCCGTTTATTTTATAACCTCGTCCAAAAGATTTCAAATACGCACCAGGAAACACCTGTGTTTGTTTAAAATTGTAAGGAAAATTTTAAAATAGTGAAAGAAATTTATAACAGTTCTTGTAGAAATGTGTTTTGTGTTAATAGAAATGTACCTTACGAAAAAAGATATTTTTGAAAAAATGTCTTATGTGAACAAAAATACCTTATGAGAAAATAAATCATTTCAAATGAAAAGATTGATATATATATATATATATATAGAGTTTAAAATGAAGTTTTTTTTTTTAATTTGAAAAGACATAAATGAAATGATATATTGAAAAAATATAATCATTTGGAAGATCACAATATGGACATTACTAGAAGGATATTTTTTAGTGATATTTCTGCTTTAAATAGTTATATATTTTAGAGAGAGATTAAAATGTAAAACTGTTTGAAGCAGTTGTACATTCTAGTCTCCCTCCAAAACGTACAACTGTTTGAAGCATGAATGTCTTTGGAATATCATTAAAAATATCCTCATAGAATTATTATTACAATATTAATCTAATAGATACCTTTTCATTGGCCGAACCGTGGGCTAGGAATTTCTAAATTTAAAAACCATATTATTAAATTATAAATATACAAATTATGATACCACAATAGTGATTATAAGAATTAATTTAACCAATTACACAATAATTAATAAACTAATTATATAACAACCGAATTAAGATCAACTCCAAAAAAAAATTATTATGTTGCTAAATAAAAGAGTTACATTAGTAATATTGGTTCCAAAAATACATCAATTGAGATTTTTCAAATGAAATTTCACTTCTTACTCTTCAATATTGAATAGTAACTTATCTTTCTTATATTTATATTATATGATATTTTATCTCTATTCACTTTATTTGTGATAGTGGTTGTTGGAGTTACTAATAACTATTTATCTATTAAAATAATATAACTACCAACTAATTTAGTTGGTAACATCTCTTAGTAGAAATAATAGGTACGAGGTTCGAACTCAGCTCATATGGGTGGAAAGTGAATTGAGTTGTCATTAGGTTAAACTTAAAAAAAAAATGATCTCCTTTAATTTGATTAAAATAATATAAATTTATTTACATTATCTCTCTTCTATTAATACTATATAATATTTTATATCATATTATCATCATTATTTATAATTATCTATTTATTAAAATCTTATAATTAAAGTAGACCACTTTAATTTGATTAAAATAATGTAAATTTATCTTTACTCGAAGTATCTTCTGTAATTGTGCTCATTTTTTCTACATAGTTAATCAAATAAACATTTGAATAGTGAAATTAGATAAATACTTTTAGAGTTGCTTTAATCAAGGGCGGGGATATTTTAACTTAGATCTTTTACTTAAATATAAACATTAATATTTAGCCATTAATTTAAGTCAATCCAACGGTATATCATAGCAGATGAATTTACATTATTAAATGCTACTTTAACTTTAAATATCCTAACCCATTAATCATTTACATAATTAGTCCATATAGTTTGAATTAATTATCCAGTTAGTCTGATAAGTTTAATTCGAGACAAACCTACAAATCTCCAATTGTTAGTTAATAATTCGAGTGGAAGCTAATCAAACACTCCAAAGCCTTTGAGAGCTAATTTGTTGGAATTGATTCTTATTTCTTAATGGCTATCTTATACAAGCTATGTAGCCAAATGATGGCTTTATAAGAGTAACTAACCACTAACTAACTTGACTAATTTTTCCTAACTAATTGTAACTACTAAACTACAATCTTGATATGTAACATTTACAATTGATAGGTTTAATTCGAGACAAACTTACAAATCTCCAATTATTAGCTAATAATTCGAGTGGAAACTAACCAAATACTCCAAAACCTTTGAGAGCTAATTTGATGAAATTGATTCTTATTTCTTAAAGGCTACCTAATACAAGTTATATAGCCAAGCGATGGTTTTACACGAGTAACTAACCACTAACTAACTTGATTAATCGTTCCTAATTAATCGTAACTACTAAACTGCAATCTTGATGTGTAACATTGCCTTCCCACAAAAGAACCTTGTCCTCAAGGTCATAAAATGATCAAAGACATATACAAATCTTGAAAGAGGATTTTAATCAATTAGCAATCCGGAAACAGATGTCCAATAAACTAAACAATATGCAATCCCAAAATGAATTGCCAATGGGACAGCTGAGCAGAAACCAGTGGTATGATAATGTATTGTGTTTGAAGAAACCTTAGAAAGTTTTGGATAAACCCGAATGCAAACAGGCCAGGAATCAGATACTTCATATAGAGAGCTGTTTGTTGTGAAATACTGACATCTCGTTGAAGTAAAATAAGTACAGGTTCTGTGTAGAACCACAAGAAAGATATGAGTATTGAGAAAAATAATCAGATGACGCAAAAATGATTGCAGATATATTCCCAACATCCTGTATTGTTCTACTCCAAACCCTTGACCACAAAGTGTTTCTAGCGCTCCACTTAACCCTTGCAAAGTAAATACTATTCCAGAGGCTATGCAAGAGCATATAAGGCCATTGTTAAGTCCACCGGCTCTCAATTGCTCTCAACACTGTATCAGCAACCTTCTCGCTGTCGAAAAATTACATGTGATATCACTGGTGACAATTATTGTCATTGCAGCTGCACATGTAATATGTTAAATTGTTTTGAATATAAGGACCTCAGTTATCAATGTTCCAATATTGTGAAATGTAATAGTGTGGCAAGGAGCTAGTGTTGGACAATTATGACCCATAGCATCACTATTTGTACAGATCATGGTGTTGTTGTACAAATTAACTATGTGACAAAGGAAATTGCCCTTTTTATCATTTGTAATTAGATTACCAAGATGTATAAATGATAGAAGGTCCATATGATTAGTTCCGGATTGAGATGATATGAGACAGTATCAATCCATAAAGATTTAATCATTAAATATCCATAGTTAGAGTATTATCGAGATTGGACATCGATAATACGTAAAAGACTAGTATTACACTTGTGCGCGTTGTGGGAGCATAACGATATAGTTCTCATATATTTGGGTATAGGATACTCATGCAAGTGTAATTGGAGGTTGTATTTACCGATGGTACGAAAACAACTTCGCTCTGGATAGACCCCTCAGAATTCCATTGGTAGTATGACTATGTGTCTATGGAAGTCCAAATCAGGGTAGGTGTATTTGGTCTTAACCTGAGACTTGCACCGCTAATACTTGCGACAATCAATATACTTTGGTTTTGGTCGTCCAGGGCTTTAACAGGTTCTGTGTACGCCTCTTCTGGGTATATTGAGAATCATAGTGTATTGGGTGTGATGTCGAGATGGAAGTATCACTCCAGTCATAGTGGAGATGATGATCACGTAGGATACGGAACTAGTGCTCTTATATGTTGCAGCTATCAGGATATTATAACTAGGTCATGTTTATCCGATTATAGAGACTAGTTACCAGAGATCCGATATGTGCTTCGTACGGGGCAGACATATTTCCAGCCCCAGGCCTTGCACGTGACATCCGATACTGGATCGAAATACACAATACTAAGTATACTACGTCTGATATAGATCACATATTCCAGTAAGAATATTTCTGGAGAATTGGGTAGGCATGGTGCTTTACTAGAAGCCAACCATATCTTGTAAATCGATAAAAACATAGTACTAAGTACGTACGTGTTCGGATAGTCTGACGACCGGATTTACTGCCAACATATCCGGGGATCTCATGGGTCGCTTCCCGAAGATTCACCGATGACGTATGACTCGCACTTTATTAATCTCGGATTAATTAGATAAGAGAGAGAAAATTAATCTGGGATTAATTACGGAGATATTTTAAAACATGATAAAATAATATATTCGATATATTATACGAAATTGGATTTCGACGCGGAATTGAAATTAGATTTTAATTCGGGCGAACGATTAATTTAAAATTAATTCGTTAGCGACGTGAATAGTAATTTTGCTAGGCATTATTATTTAATTAAATTTGATTTAATTACGTCGCAACGAAAAATTTGTTAATTCGGAATTAGCGAACCTGAGCCCGGGAGTGTTTGCGGGCCCACTCGCATTTTAAATCGAGTGGGGCCCACATGTAACATCACATGTCACATCACTTGTCACTTTAAAGTTGCTTTTTGGTGATGGGTTTTGGTGAAGTTGGTGGATGCTTGATTTACACTCCAAAGTCAAGCTTTGAATGACCATTACCAAATCAATATTTGGTATATCATTTTTTTGACTTTGATTTTAGAAATCAACACAACATATTCTCTCCCTCTCTCCTCTCTTTTGCATTCGACTTTGAGGCCATTTTCTTCTTTCTTTCACTGCAATTGCCGTGAGCCAAGGAGAAGCTAAGGTGATTTTGTGGCAAAAATTACCGAGTGCTAGCACACTTTCAGAGTCTTACGAAGGTGATAGGGAAACCCACCCGTGGGCATGGAATCACAACACAAAGCTTGGAGCTTGAAGGATCATCATGGCCGAATTTTTGGAGCACAAAATGGAGCAATTGCCGAGAGCTCAAGGAGCCAAAAGTCTTGTTGTTCCTCGCATCGCATAACCGATCAATGTAATTATGATTTCGTCATTCTTCATTGTTGTATTCACACATGTTTTATGCTTGAAATCGATCCCGGGACTATAATAGAAACCCGACAATGGTACCAGAGCCATTTTGAGCATGAAACTTGATTAGGGTAAAATTTGGGTAAAATCAATTTGAGCATGATTTGATAAAATTGATTGATTGAGTATGCTTGAATGATGTTGTATTGAAGTTGTATATGATCAATTTCATGAAATATTGATTGGATCAATTTTTCCCAAAATATGTTGGCTTGGCCGAATATGAACAATGCCCTAAAGTCATGGTATTTTTTTTGATTTTGATCATTGGATGAGTTGGAAAACATTGGGTAATGTTGATTTAGGATTTATTTGGATTAAAACCGAATCGGACAAAGAAATCCCCATAATGCCGTGACATTGAAGTATGAAAATGATGTGATTTTTTGATTCAAATGTGTTGGACATATGTTGATGATAATGAGCATAATTAATTAGGCTAATTGATGTTTTGGAAATATTAATTTGGTTAATTAATTATGGCATACACTTTAAATTAATTAATTGTGAAATTTGGAATTTTGTAAGTTAATTAATTGGGCCAAATTTGGAATTGGGCTTTTAAAGTTGTAATTGGGCTTAATGGGCTTGGTTGGGCCAAGTTTGGTTTAGGCTAAATTGGTTGGATCCAATTGGGCCCAAAACCATATCCATAAAGTCCAATTATGACTTAATGGACCTTTAACTTTCATTGGGCCTAATGGGCCTAAATTGGTTTCTTGACAAATAAGGGTGATTCCTTAAATGGGTTTTGGTATTTGGGTTTGACCCATATTGACCAAAAGTCCATGCCTTAAGAAATTAATTAAAAGCCCATTGGACTTTAATTAAATTAACATTGGATGTTAATCGGACTTTGAGACCCGTAACGATTAGATTTAGAATCTAAGTCGTAAAGGTACATTAATAAAGTGTAATATTTAATTTAGAATTAAAAGCCCATTGGACTTTAATTCAAGAATTCGTACTTTGAGTACTTATTCGCAAAACGAGTTTGACTCGTGCAAAATCAAATCGTTGTTTGAACATTGGATGATCATTAATATTCAGATTAATTATTTGGATTAGATTGATTGATAACATGCTTGTGTGAATACATGGATGCGATGTATGGATAATGCATATCAGATGGATATTAGATGAGTGATGGCAATTTTGGAAATTGTTGTAATAAATTTAGAATTTATTAATTGGACCTGCGTGTCCAGCCTATTACCTCTTGACTCTGTGTATTTCTCTTCTCACCTATTCCCTTCAATGTAAATGAGGTTTCTTCATAAGTGTTATGTAATCGGGTAGAAGTAATACTTGTGCTAGCGGGAGAGAGGAAATGGAGAGATTTGTTATAGGAACAATGTTTTAAATATCCATCTGCATATCATTATTATTTTATTCTTACGTGCCTTATTATGTGTTTAGAATGCATGTTTAAGGGTGTATGATGATGAGACCTTAACAAAGATAATTAATTGGTTGCCAATTACGCGAAAAACCCTCAACATCATATTAAGCGTTTTTCATTCCATTGAGTGATTCTTACTCAAGATCCAAGATTGGCACTGGTTTGTTGGCCAAAGTCAAGACCTTTGTCCGTCGCGAATGTGTTTGAATCATGAAAGCTTTGTTCCATATCGGTGTCTTGTCCAAGTTGTGATTTGTTGGCCAAAGTCAAGATCACTTCTTGTCCATCGACATTGATTACGAAGCTTTCCAAGGTCAATGGGTTCCGCTTAACTGGGATCACTAAGTTTGTTGTGCCAAAGCCAATGCTTAGTTGATTCAGAGGAAAAAGGTTAGACAATATATTGGATATATTGACATATATAAGATATATGTTTCGGACTTGGATGTCCACCTACTGGATCTAGGAATTGGATGGGATCCAATTGATCTTAGAGATCTACCTAGTTAATTATCATACAATTTGTTAGCCAAAGTCAAGATTGTGTGTTATTTAACGGGATCCTAGCCCACTAGGAAACAAAGTTTCCCGAGTACTCCACAGAGGGTTAGAGGCTCGCCGAAAAATAGTGGGAGGCAAGTATTAAATTTGCAATATTCGTTTAGTTACTTGTCATACGCGCTCATTTCAATTATTCATCATAACGTAATTATTTATTAGTTGGACTAATATTTAATGTTGTTTTAAATTAAACAGTTGGACTGTATTCAAACTATTTCATTTATAGTTGATTATATAATTGGATTATAGTAATCAATATATTTGAATTAACTATTTCAATTAATAGTTGATTTTATTATTGGATTATAGTAATCAATATAATTGAATTTAACCAATTAAATTATAGTTTATTATATAGTTGGACTATAGTAATCATTATAATGACTTGTACCTAAAATCGTTGATTAAATAGTTTGACTATTAGAATCAAGATAATTGAAAGATTAGTGTTTAAAACATAATCCTGGGTGAAGATTGTTTTTTAAATGACTTTAATTTTCAAATTGGGAATAAAATCTTAGGATAGTCCTGGAAATCGAGAAGTTACTTGATAAAGTGACGTCTCGAGCCTAAGCCCGGAGTTGAGCAAATAGTAGAACATGATATTTGGAATATTCATGTAATGATAACTTTAGTGCTTAATCCGTTATGCTTGTCGCAAAAACTCCTTAATTTCTTATTCAGAACTAAGGATTAGATCCTTATAGTATGATAATGAAATTAAAGGATCTTCATAGATCTATCCTTAGATCTTAGAAGTACTAATTGCAATAGAAAACTCTTGGAGAGTTAATGGCTATACTCAAGGAGACAAAGCCAGAGTTTGCAATAGGCAAGAAGCGCAAGGCGCGTCTTACTTCGACATTCTAGAAGGTCAAGGCTTGGCCGAAGGCTTCTGGCGTGTGGAAAAGGGGTAAAGGCAAAATCATTATAATATTCTAGGAAGACATATGACATATCCCAAGATGTCTGCCTAAACTGTGGCAAACGGGGTCACTGGAAGCATGACTGCCGTATGTACAAGGCAGACATGAAGGAATTGAAGACGGCCAAGGCTCCGACTTCAAATATGTTTGTCATAAACATGTTCACAACTAGTATTAAAATTGGATTTTAGATACTAAATGTGGTACATAAATATGTACTGGTGTGCAGAATCTGCTTATTAGCAGGATATTGACTTCAGTTGAGATTTACCTACGAATCGGAAACGGGACGATAGTCGCTGTTTTAACCGTAGAAACCTAAGTTTAGGAACTACCATTTGGGTATGTACTTAAATTAGGAAATTGTTATAATGTAACTAGTTTGACTAGAAACATTATCTTTATATCAGGGTTTAACCCGTTGCGGGTATACCCTTATATTCTAGAACACTAAAGTGTTTTATTTTATAAAGATGATATTGAGATAAGCACATTAGATGTGAATAACAGTATTTATATTTTGAATATAAATAAATCTCAAACGTATAACATGACAAACTAATAGCTCAAATTGAGTAAATCAGTTGAGACTTATAAATGACATTGTTGTCTGAGACACAATTAATAAGACTCGTATATCCACACTTTTGAAGAGTGGATACTAGGACAAATTTGATTCTATTCAAATAAAGTCTACGAATCTAGTTTATTAAGCAAAGTGCCTAAAACACATTTTACTTGGTAAAAGCGTAAGTGCCATCGATCTGTTAGCCCTTGTTCATAGTGATGTAAGTGAGCCCATATCTAGCTAGGCTAGATGTGGATATGAATGTTTCGTGACCTTTACGGATGTGGCATCGCGTTATGGTTATGTGTTTCTTTTGAAACACGAATCAGAAACTTTTGATAAATTCAAAGAGTTTCGACATGAAGTAGACAAACAGATCGGCTAAAGTATTAAAACATCACGGTTAGACCATGATGAAAATAATTAAGCATTAAGTTTCTCAAATACTTGAAAGAGTATAGTATTCTTTCAATGATGACTCCTCTCGAAACACGTCAATTTGACGGTGTGTCTGAACGGAGAAATCGAATATTGTTGGACATGATAAGGTTAATCATGAGTCGCTCTGAGCTACTATTTCCTTCAAATGATAAGCTTTAAACAGTGAAAAACTTATTTTGAATAAGGTTCATGTAGGCACTGCATTTTTGCATGTAAGTCCCGATGATGAGACTCGTATGGAGACACTACCTCTTTGATTGTGAAAGCCGCGAGAAACAGACGTTGGAAGAGAAAAGGTCAAGAATTGACACTTGGTTGGATTAAACTCGTTGGATTAGCTTCGGACTCGCTTATTGGACCTCTGTTTCAAAGCACACCCTTAGCCCAAACCCCCGTAAGACACAAACCATGCCCACATATCTCTAAACCACATATCGAGCCCAATCCAAAATAATTAAAACATTTAAAATGCATGTCACAAACTAAAATCAATTAAAATTAAACTTAAATTAAATTCCTAAACTAAATAAAACTAATTAAAATTAAACTTAAATTAAATTCCCAAATTAAAAGATCCAAATTAAATTCCATAAATCACATGCCTAAATTAAATAAATTTAATTAAATCACCTACCAATTTAAATAAATCACATCCTTAACTTAAAATAATAAAACAAATCACTTCCCTTAATTAAAGATTTCCTTTATCACATTTTAATTAAAAATATCTTCCCATTAATACACAAAATTCCTTCCCTTTTCACACAAGGACAACCCTCAACCTTTGCCTATAAAAAGAACCACAAACCAACCTTAAAACCCCTGGCTCATTCTCACGAAAAACACAAAAAGAAATAATAAACCCTAAACTCTCTAACCTGTCGACCACCCCATCTCTTACTCATAAAAACCCTAATCTTTCACTCATAAACAGGACACAGCCCTAAAATAAACAACTACCCTTCACGCACCCAAAACTCCACTCACGCAGCAACCAACTACCCTTCACGCCACAAACACACCCCAATCAACGCCATAGCCTTTATCATTCACGCCACCACCCCTTTGACGCATCAACCAACAGCCCTTCACGCACTAATAAACCCACTGAAAACAACACCAAGTCACCCCAAAACTGCACCAAATATTGCCATTCATTCCCCCTCTAAACTGCCGACCAAGACACAGCCCTAGCTCACGCCTATTACCTTCAAACGCCACTTTCCCCATTTACGCAACCACACCACGTAGCCATCAGCCACGCAACTATGCCATTGCCCTCATCACGTCCACATCCACTCACATTACTAGCCCCTCCGACACACTGGATCAGCCTACTTAATGCCACAAACCCATGCCATCAACAAAAGCAAACCACACTGCCACAAAGACACCTGCCTACTGCCCATTCACACGTCCTCAAGCACTCACGTAAAACCTATACAAATCACGAAACCCTAACTCATCAAAGCCCCCATCACACACTGCCTAAATCAATGCCACAAACACCCTGAAAACTGCCCAGAAATTATCCCAAAACTGCACTGAAAAATAGTCCAAAAATTGCCCAAAATAGTGACGAAAACTGCCCCCAAACCGAATGGACGGTAGTACGGTTTGCACACGGCATGATGTGAATTCCAGATGAACGACATGCGTGTTCTCTTTTGTGGTATATCGGATGGAAACCCGAACGTAAATTCCGTAGCCGAATCCGAATGGACGGTAATACGGTTTGCACTCGGGATACAACGCCACGTACTACTTGAGAGACACATGTATTTCGTTTCATCCAACCATGTATTTGAGCATGATTAGGTTGCTAGTACGTTATTTATTTTTGTAAGCATGATTTAGTCTAGTATGTTATTTATATTTAAGCATGATTTAGTTGTTTATTCTTAAGCATGATTAGTTATTCGTTTTGCATTTGCATTAAGTTTATGTTGTTGTTTGCATTTTGCATTATATAATTGAAATATGTTCATGAGATTGTCGTGTGTTATGATGACTTACTTTCCAAACATGCAAACTTAGACATAGGATTTATCTTTATGAACATGAACTAGATATAGGTTGTTCTTGAGCATGTTGCGTAGATTCGGTTAAGATATTGCACAAATCACATCATTACAAGTGGCATAAGTAAGGGACCATTCTGAACCCAACAGTTTGTGGTCTTCCCTTGCGAGGGGTGAGTGCGGCCTTAAATCTTTGTCCCGGTTCACACCGGGTGGCGACTCCATGTTATTTCTCCGATTTAGTTCCCCCGTGGGCTACTCCGTACTCCCAATTAGGCCGCGAGTCTAGAACAGCGTCGCCGATTTCTGTGTCCTACAGTCTGGCGACTCCACTGGGGACAGAGAATTGGCCCCGAAATAATGTCTTGTAGTGATTGTAATTTGTGCTTTAGTTAACGGTGTCTACCGTAGGTTGAAAGGGATTTAATCAAAGGCACTTTTAAGGCTAGGTAATTGTTTGGTGTCTTCCTTCATTCACTACCTTTCTATAAGGAAAAGTTGTGAAGGCACCTAGATAATCATGTACTAGTAGCCTACCGTGATGGACTAATTTGGAGGACTCGTTGTTTATTCCTGACACCAAGCGATAAGAGCCTAAGGGGCTTGGGTACTTAAGAAAGCCTCGCTCCACCCTCCCTCTGGGGAATCTACAATGGGAAATCCATTTGACAGTCAGTCACACACCATAACTCGATGGCATGTACCTTAAGGTATAAAAAAGGTGCGCTCACTTGGTCGCTCGGACCCTTGAATGGGGAGACCTAGTTGTGGGCAATCCTTCGTCGACGGGAGCTTTTATCTATACCCCTGTAAACCCGCGTATGAACTATAGTTGTAGGATCATTAGAGACTATTACTTTTTGTTTTGGACCATTGTCATTTGGATTCAGTTGCACCTGTTGTCATGAGGTATGGGCTTGTTGGGCCATTTAAACTGGGACGAGTCCGTGCTTTATGGCAATTGGGCCAAAAGCTTCTAAAATGCCAATGGGCCATTTTGTGTTTAGGTCTTTTATCATTTGAAGTTGTTTAGCCATGTTATCGCAAAAGTGTAAGCATATTGGGCATTTTCAACTGGGACAAGTTTGCACCGCGCAATAGTATGATTGAATGCTTTAAAATGATAATGGGCCGACTTATATATTCTATGCATAGCACGCATCTCATGCATACATGCATCATGTTAACTCCTGTGTCTTAAAAGCCATCATAGATATTCGTTGGGTTAGAGAAGAAATAAAGATTTGTCAAAAAAACAAACATGGATATCGGGAAAAGGAAGTCGAGAAACAAAAAATTGTACGGCAAGGATAGAAAGACCATGGTGGGCCCAAAAAAAAAAGAAAAAAAAAGAAAAAAAGAAAAAAGAAAGAAAAAAAGATTGTTTTTAAGTCCTTAATAGTTAAGCATGAGTCCAATGATGAAATCGTTTGCTTTAGGGTGAAACCTTAGAAATGATAAACCCTTGGCGTACTTTTATCTGATGCTTTGAGTAATTGATCTATGTTAGACTCGTAAGCACTTGATTATGGTTCTTAACAGTGAAAACCTGAGTAGCTAGCAAATTGACTAGTCGAAGAAATTGTAGGTCGGTGAATGACCGTTTGCTTAGATGTCTATCTTGATTTGCTTATGTTATGATGTGTGATATGATTGAAAATAAAAGAAAAGTCTCTAAAGAAAAGAATTGAACCACCTATAACCAATAAGCGTGAAGCTACCCATGGGCGAGTATTAGGACCACCATGAGGAGAAATGCTACCTTAAAGGGTATGTGTGTTGAAAAAAAAAAGAGAAAGAAAAAAAAAGAGAAAAAAGAAAGAAAAAAAGATTGTTTTTAAGTCCTTAATAGTTAAGCATGAGTCCAATGATGAAATCGTTTGCTTTAGGGTGAAACCTTAGAAATGATAAACCCTTGGCGTACTTTTATCTGATGCTTTGAGTAATTGATCTATGTTAGACTCGTAAGCACTTGATTATGGTTCTTAACAGTGAAAACCTGAGTAGCTAGCAAAGTGACTAGTTGAAGAAATTGTAGGTCGGTGAATGACCGTTTGCTTAGATGTCTATCTTGATTTGCTTATGTTATGATGTGTGATATGATTGAAAATAAAAGAAAAGTCTCTAAAGAAAAGAATTGAACCACCTATAACCAATAAGCGTGAAGCTACCCATGGGCGAGTATTAGGACCACCATGAGGAGAAATGCTACCTTAAAGGGTATGTGTGTTGAAAAAAAAAAGAAAGAAAAAAAAAGAGAAAAAAAAAAGAAAAAAGAAGTTCAAAATGAAAAGAAAAAAAAAGAGACAAAAGAGAAAGAAAACCATACCACATTGAGCACAGAAAAGCAACTGCAGGCATAATTGAGACATCTAGGTTGGTTTGACCCATCGATCCCAATTTTTTGACGAAATCATTGAGTTGGCTTACTTGGGGAGGAATCTGCGAAGGAACCTTTGCACACACACACTTTAAGTCTGGTTTAGATCACTTATTCAAAGACTTGGATTTGAGTTGCATTGAACGTTTTGAAGGTTCTCTGGTTTCATTACTGAGCATTCTTTGAGGACGATGACACGTATAACTATTGGGACTATTTCGTAGCATAGTATGATGATATGGAAGGCCTCACCATACAGTTCATCTTGACCAAGTGCAAACAGCGGAGAGCAGAAAGCTAAACCAAGACTGGGGGTGACCAGTCTGCTACCCCGCAAATAAGGGATACAACGAGATCTTGAGCCATGAGACAAAAGAGAACCAACCAATCACCAGAAGAGAATTGGCAGAAGGAAATTGCAAGCAGACCCATGGGGCGACCAAAGACTTTTGTAGGCAAGAAGCACCGAAGACCACAAGGAAGACCTAACCCATCAGAATAGGAAACACATTCATGCATGCATACATATACGTCATATACACGCAATCTTTGTCTTGTTTTTGCTCACAGGTTTTAAAAGAAAATAAGAAAGCGGCAAATGCAAGCCAACCAGAAACAGCAACATAGCATAATCGGTTTCGGGAATGAATCCCAGGGGCGAAGCCTGCATTATCAGCAGTTTCAGGAATGAATCCTAGGGTCGAGGCCCAGCAGTTTCGGGAATGAATCCCAGGGTCGAGGCCCAGCAGCTTCGGGAATGGATCCCAGGGTCGAGGCCCACTTTGTCAGTAGTTTCAGGAATGAATCCCAGGATTGAGGCCCACGTCAGTATCAGTTTTGGGGATAAGTCCCAGGGTCGAGGCCCACATCAGCAGTTTTGAGGATGAGTCTCAGGGTCGAGGTCCACATCAGTATCAGTTCAGGGCCGAGGCCCACATTAGCATCAGTTTTGGGGATGAGTCCCAGGCTGAGGCCCACATCAGCATCAGTTTTGGGGATGAGTCTCAGGGCGAGGCCCACATCAGTTTGGGGCGAGGCCCATGTCAATATCAGTTTGGGGCGAGGCCCATGTCAATATCAGTTTGGGGCGAGGCCCATGTCAATATCAGTTTGGGGCGAGGCCCACATTAGTATCAGTTTGGGGCGATGCCCACATCAGTATTAGTCTGGGGGCGAGGCCCACATCAGTATCAGTTTGGGGCGAGGCCCACATCAGTACCAGTTCAGGGTCGACGACCCACTACATCATCAGTTTGAGGGCGAGGTCCCTATTATCAGCGGTATTGGGATGCGTCCCAGGGTCGAGGTGCCCCCGTTGTCGGTTGTAGTTTCGGGATGCGTCCCAGGGTCGAGGGCCCACTACATCATCATTTTGAGGGCAAGGTCCCTATTGTCAGCGGTATTGGGACGCGTCCCAGGGTCGAGGTGCCCCCGTTGTCTACTGTAGTTCCGGGATGCGTCCCAGGGTCGAGGGCCCACTACATCATCAGTTGTAGTTCCGGGATGTGTCCCAGGGTCGATGACCCACTACATCATCAGTTTGAGGGCGAGGTCCCCATTATCAGCGGTATTGGGATGAGTCCCAGGGTCGAGGTGCCCCCGTTGTCGGTTGTAGTTTCGGGATGCGTCCCAGGGTCGAGGGCCCACTACATCATCATTTTGAGGGCAAGGTTCCTATTGTCAGCGGTATTGGGACGCGTCCCAGGGTCGAGGTGCCCCCGTTGTCTACTGTAGTTCCGGGATGCGTCCCAGGGTCGAGGGCCCACTACATCATCAGTTGTAGTTCCGGGATGTGTCTCAGGGTCGAGGACCCACTACATCATCAGTTTGAGGGCGAGGTCCCCATTATCAGCGGTATTGGGATGCGTCCCAGGGTCGAGGTGCCCCCATTGTCGGTTGCAGTTCTGGGATACGTCCCAGGGTCGAGGGCCCACTGCATCATCAGTTGTAGTTCCGGGATGCGTCCCAGGGTCGATGGCCCACTACATCATCACTTTTAGGATGTGACTCAAGGTCGAGGGCCCACATATCTGTTGTAGTTCCGGGATGCGTCCCAGGGTCGAGGGCCCACTGCATCATCATCAGAATCAGTCTTGCCGGGAATGGCACTCTGGGGGCGAGGCCACATCATTATCAGCATCAGTTTTGCCGGGTATGGCACTCCGGGTATGGAGACATCAATATCAGTTTTGCCGGCTATGGCACTCCGGGTATGGAGACATCAGATCAGTTTGGCCAGGTACAGCACTCCGGGTATGGAGACATCACTGCGGCACTCTAGGTATGGAGACGCAGCTGCGACACCCTAGGTACGGGGTTTAGCACGCCATGTTCGGTATGTGGATTATGTGGACTATCGTGGACTATCGTGAAGAGTTGTGGACTACCGTAGACTACCATGGACTACCGTGGACTATCATGAAGAGTTGTGGACTACCGTGGACTATGTGGATTATGAGGATTATGTGGACTACCGTGGACTATCGTGAAGAGTTGTGGACTACCGTGGACTATCGTGAAGAGTTGTGGACTACCGTGGACTATCGTGAAGAGTTGTGGACTATCGTGAAGAATTGTGGACTACCGTGGACTATCGTGAAGAGTTGTAGACTACCGTGGACTATGAGGATTATGTGGACTACCGTGGACTATCATGAAGAGTTGTGGACTACCGTGGACTATCGTGAAGAGTTGTGGACTACCGTGGACTATCGTGAAGAGTTGTGGACTACCTTGGACTATCGTGAAGAGTTGTGGACTACCGTGGACTATCTTGGACTACCGTGGACTATTGTGAAGAGTTGTGGACTACCGTGGACTATGTGGATTATGAGGATTATGTGGACTACCGTGGACTACCGTGAAGAGTTGTGGACTACCGTGGACTACTATGGATTATGAGGATTATGTGGATTACCATGGACTATATGGATTATGAGGATTATGTGGACTACCGTGGACTATCGTGAAGAGTTGTGGACTACCGTGGACTATGTGGATTATGAGGATTATGTGGACTACCGTGGACTATCATGAAGAGTTGTGGACTACTGTGGACTATCGTGAAGAGTTATGGACTACCGTGGACTACCGTGGACTATCGTGAAGAGTTGTGGACTACCGTGGACTATCGTGAAGAGTTTTGGACTACCGTGGACTATCGTGAAGAGTTGTGGACTACCGTGGACTATCGTGAAGAGTTGTGGACTACCGTGGACTATCGTGAAGAGTTGTGGACTATCGTGGACTACCGTGGACTATCGTAAAGAGTTGTGGATTACCGTGGACTATCGTGAAGAGTTGTGGACTACCGTGGACTTTCGTGAAGTATTGTGGACTATTGTGGACTACCGCGACACCCTAGGTACGAGGTTTAGCACGCCAGGAATGACACATCATCAAATTCAGTTCGGAGCAGCAGGCAAACCAGGTGGCAGCTGGCGAGCCAGGTAAGTGAAAATACATTGCACGTACTTTGATAGGATTATCATTATCACACACTGCACAAATCCCATCAAAGTGGGGGCGACTGTAGGCACTGCATTTTTGCATGTAAGTCCCGATGATGAGTCTCGTATGGAGACATTACCTCTTTGATTGTGAAAGCCGCGGGAAACAGACATTGGAAGAGAAAAGGTCAATAATTGACACTTGGTTGGATTTAACTCGTTGGATTAGCTTCAGACTCGCTTGTTGGACTTCTGTTTCAAAGCACACCCTTAGCCCAAACCCCCGTAAGACATAAACCATGCCCACATATCCCTAAACCACATACCGAGCCCAATCCAAAATAATTAAAACATTTAAAATGCATGTCACAAACTAAAATCAATTAAAATTAAACTTAAATTAAATTCCTAAACTAAATAAAACCAATTAAAATTAAACTTAAATTAAATTCCCAAATTAAAAGATCCAAATTAAATTCCATAAATCACATGCCTAAATTAAATAAATTTAATTAAATCACCTACCAATTTAAATAAATCACATCCTTAACTTAAAAGAATAAAACAAATCACTTCCCTTAATTAAAGATTTCCCTTATCACATTTTAATTAAAAATATCTCCCCATTAATACACAAAATTCCTTCACTTTTCACACAAGGACAACCCTCAACCTTTGCCTATAAAAAGAACCACAAACCAACCTTAAAACCCCTGGCTCATTCTCACGAAAAACACAAAAAGAAATAATAAACCCTAAACTCTCTAACCTGTCGGCCACCCCCCTCTCTTACTCACAAAAACCCTAATCTTTTACTCATAAACAAGACACAACCCTAAAACAAACAACTACCCTTCACGCACCCAAAACTCCACTCACGCAGCAACCAACTACCCTTCTCGCCACAAACACACCCCAATCAACGCCATAGCCTTTATCCTTCACGCCACCGCCCCTTTGACGCATCAACCAACATCCCTTCACGCACTAATAAACCCACTGAAAACAACACAAAGTCACCCCAAAACAGCCCCAAATATTGCCCTTCATTCCCCATCCAAACTGCCGACCAAGACACAGCCATAGCTCACGCCTATTACCTTCAAACGCCACTTGTCCCATTTACGCAACCACACGACGTAGCCATCAGCCACGCAACTGTGCCCTTGCCCTCATCACGTCCACAGCCACTCACATTACTAGCCCCACCGACACACTGGATCAGCCCACTTAATGCCACACACCCACGCCATCAACAAAAGCAAACCACACTGCCACAAAGACACATGCCTACTGCCCATTCACACGTCCTCAAGCACTCACGTAAAACCTATACAAATCACGAAACCCTAACTCATCAAAGCCCCCCTCACACACTGCCTAAATCAACGCCACAAACAGCCTGAAAACTGCCCATAAATTATCCCAAAACTGCACTGAAAAACAGTCCAAAAACTGCCCAAAACTGTGACGAAAAATGCCCCCAAACCAGTCCAAATAACCCACAAAACAGTCCCATAATTACAAAAAATAGTGACCAGAAAATACAATAAAAACCGCAGCGAAACAGAGTGAAATCAGCAGCCCGAACAGCGAAACAGCGAGGAAAAACGTTGGATTAGTGAACCAGAAAAGTTACGGAACATCAACTCTTCCGACAGCCGTGTAACGCGCTATCGAGAGACGACAAAAGAGGTTAGACCTGAGGGCACCTTCTTTATTTATTATCTTTCGTTTCTTTTATTTATTTTAATATATTATCGAATGAGAGTCGTTTGTTGAGGCATGATGTGAATTCCAGATGAACGGAATGCGTGTTCTCTTTTGTGGTATATCGGATGGAAACCCGGACATAAATTCTGTAGCCGAATCTGAATGGACGGTAGTGCGGTTTGCACTCGGGATACAATGCCACGTACTACTTGAGAGACACATGTATTTCGTTTCATCCAACCATGTATTTGAGCATGATTAGGTTGCTAGTACGTTATTTATTTTTGTAAGCATGATTTAGTCTAGTATGTTATTTATCTTTAAGCATGATTTAGTTGTTTATTCTTAAGCATGATTAGTTATTCGTTTTGCATTTGCATTAAGTTTATGTTGTTGTTTGCATTTTGCATAATATAATTGAAATATGTTCATGAGATTGTCGTGTGTTATGATGACTTACTTTCCAAACATGCAAACTTAGACATAGGATTTATCTTTATGAACATGAACTAGATATAGGTTGTTCTTGAGCATGTTGCGTAGTGTAGGCATTGCATTTTCGCATATGAAACCCGATGATGAGTCTCAGTTGGAGGCACTACCTTTTTAGCTAAGGATATTGCGGGAAACGGAGGTCGGAAGGGGAAATTCAGAATAAGTACGTCATCAAGTTCATTTCACAAGTTCACTGTCTTCGTTAGTGCTGCGTTCGTTACTTCGTTCGAACGTCAATGAGATTGCGGACATTCGTTCCACGTTCGAATGGGCGTTCGAACAGAGTCGGTATTTCTGGTTTTGCTGCTAGCCTCGCACCTCAGCCCAATTAGCCCCCCAAAGCCCATAAACCACATCCCAATTTAATTAAATTAAACATTAAATATTAAATAGAATATTTAAACCATTTACCAATTAAATAAAACATAAAATATAATCATACCTAATGAAGATAAATCAAATATATTAACTTCCTAACTAAACAAATCACATACTAAATTAAAAAGATGCCATGCCTAATTAAAATCAATCATAACAAATTAAATATATTGACTTCCTAATCTAGCCAAGATTTGTCCCCTCTCAATCTTTGACTTTCCTTGCTCAACACCAAATCAAATCCTCATTTTAATGCCAAATCCCTTCCTTGTGAGACAAGGTGAAGCCCTAGACCTTCTCTATATAAACAACCCCTCACCAAGACATGCACTTCTCTAGCTCATACACTACTCACACGCAAGTCACAACAAGAAACCTTAAGACATCACACGCCAATCACAAGAAAAATAGCAAATCATTCCTTTCATCCTTACCCTCACATCACCGAAAATACAGTAGCCATTCACACCCCCTACAACCACCAAAACAACCCCTAATCACCACCGAAAATCAGCCCCATAAACCTCCACACATCACCAAAAATCACACCAAACACAGCAGCCCAAAATCACCTTAAAACAGCGGTAAACTACGTCAAAAATAGTAGCCTAAAACACCAAAAACAAGACCTGAAACAGTAAGCAGAAAATACAGAGGAAATGAAAGCAAAACCACAAGGAAACAGCAGCAAAACGGAGTCGAAACAGTAGCTTGAGCGGCAAAACAGCGAAGGAAAAGGCAAACCAGTGAACCAGAAAAGTTGCGGAGCTTTACCCCTTCCGATCTTCGTGAAACGCGAGTCCGAGAGACGGCTTTAAAGGTTAGACCTGAGGGTACTTTTCACACTCATCTTAATGTGATTTTTGTTATTTATTTGATTGTATTTTACTTATTTGTTGAATCTTGTTTGTGTATGATGTGTGTTGTGGGTATTGGATGAATAAAAGAGTGTCGTCTCTCGTGGTATATAGGATGGAAACCCAGACGTAAATTCCGTAGCCGAATCCGAATGGACAGTAGTGCGGTCTGTACTTGGGATACAACTCCACGTACCACTTGAGTAAACGACACCTTCTCTTGTTTCATGTTGCTTTGATTTATTTATTTAATTTTCGTCACTCGAATTCTGCATATTGCGTATGTATGCATGATTCAATCGAGCGCATGAGCTTAGTAAGTGGAATGAAAGATCCCCTATGGAGAAGGGTTAAAGCCCTTTACCACGATGCTTCGCCGTGCCGGTTGATGTGTGTTCGGTTGAATGCAAGACACGTTCAATCGAGCATACTAGTTTGATATTATTGCTTTCAATTCTATGTATGCATGATTCAATCGAGCGCATGGGCTTAGTAAGTGGAATGAAAGATCCCCTACGGGGAGGGGTTAAGGCCCTTTACCACAATGCTTTGCCGCGCCGGTCGATGTGTGTTCGTTTGAATGCAAGATACGCTCAATCGGGCATGTTAAGTTTGATATTATTTCTTTTAATTCTATGTATGCATGATTCAATCGAGCGCATGGGCTTAGTAAGTGGAATGAAAGATCCCCTACGGGGAGGGGTTAAAGCCCTCTACCACGATGCTTTGCCGCGCCGATTGATGTGTGTTCGGTTGAATGCAAGATACGGTCAATCGGACATGCTGAGCTTGACATTGTTGTCTTTATTCTTTGTGTTACATGCGTCAGGTCTGGCTCCGCTCGAACGCGTTCTCAAACGCTACACGAACGTGAACCTTCTGTTTACCGTTCGAACGCGTTATCGAATGCTACGTGAACGCACACTCACTTTCTTAGTCTTATCATGCATCAGGTCTGGTTCCGTTCGAACGCGTTATCAAATGCCATACGAACACGAACCTTCTGTTTACCGTTCGAACGCGTTTACGAACGCTACACGAACGCGAACACACTGAACTGAGACATATTCATCACATGCCATGTATAATTGTTTCTTAGGTGATTTTTTATGAAACCCTATATAGTCATTCTTATCTTTGTGCACATCGTAATTGTGGACAACAGGACCTGGGCGACGCTGCTCTTCTAGGCTCGCGGCCTAGTTGGGAAGTACGAAATAACATGGAGTCGCCACCCGGTGTGAACCGGGACAAAGATTTAAGGCCGCACTCACCCCTCGCAATGGAAGACCTCAAACCGTTGGGTTCGGAATGGTCCCTTACTTATGTCACCCTAAAGCAATTCAATTTCATCATCGGAATTATGTCTAACTATCAAGGACTAAAAACAAACAACAAAATTTTTTATCTCTTTTTTTTCTTTTTTTTTCTCTTCTCTTTTTCTTTCTTTTTTTTTTTCTCTCTTTTTTTTTTTCTTTTTTTTTCTTTTATTATTTTTTTTGAAGGCCCCCCCAATGGTTTTTCTATCCTTTCTGCAAGGTTTTCTGTTTCTCGATTTCCTTTTCCTCGCTATCCATGTTTGCTAAACTCTTCTGTGACAATTCTTCTTTTATCTCTAACCCAACAGATATCTATGATGGCTTTTAAGACACAGAGGGTTAACATGATGCATGTATGCATGAGATGCATGCGATGTATGAGATTTAATATGCATGTGGTTATCAAAAGCAAAAATAGTTAACTTTTATAGGATATACAACTATGGTTCTCATGCGGGCTTATGAAAATGTCTTTGATTGAACTCCCTCAACCCACTATAGAAACGGTCAACTAATGCACAAATTATACACATCACAAGACATGATTTCAGGGCCAATCTTATCCCCAGTGGAGTCGCCAGACTGTGGACAACAGGACCTGGGCGACGCTGCTCTTCTAGGCTCGCGGCCTAGTTGGGAAGTACGAAATAACATGAAGTCGCCACCCGGTGTGAACCGGGACAAAGATTTAAGGCCGCACTCACCCCTCGCAATGGAAGACCTCAAACCGTTGGGTTCGGAATGGTCCCTTACTTATGTCACTTGTGATGGTATAATTTGTGCAATGAATCAACCAAATCTACTCAATAATCATGCTCAAGGGTACTTAGATCTAACATGATTTCTTCCAAATAATTCCACGCAATGTAACACAACGAGCATATTGAACCATTAAATCAACATGTATAAATCCTTATCCTAACACATCATAAACTAATAACATGCATGATGAACAACCTAAACATGCTTTAACAAATAAATAACAAACTAAATTAAACCATGCTTTAAATAATAAACAAATAACCTAAAGACTATAACATGCTCAAATACAAATTTGGATGGAACGAAATATATGCCTCTTAAGTGGTACGTGGCGTTGTATCCCGAGTACAAACCGCACTACCGTCCATTCGGATTCGGCTACGGAATTTACGTCCGGGTTTCCATCCTATATACCACAAAATGGAACACATATTCCGCCCATCCAACAATCACATCATGCCTCAACCGACTCTCATGCGATAATATTTTTAAAATAAACAAAATAAACGAAGGATAAAAAGGTTGCCCTCAGGTCTAACCTCTTTTGTCGTCCAAGAAAGGCCGTTACACGTCCGTTGGAAGGGTTGATACTCCGCAACTTTTCTGGTTCACTAATCCAACGATTTTCCTCGCGGTTTCACTGCTCGGGTTGTTGTTTTCACTCCGTTTCTCTACTGTTTGAGGGTATTTTCTGGTTAATGTTTCAGGTCTATTAGACTACTGTTTTGGGGACTGTTTTCAGAGATTTGGGGACTGTTTTTGGGGTGTATTTCAGGTGCAGTTTTGAGTGTTTAGGCTACTGTTCTGGGGGTGTTCTGGAGCAGTTCTCAGGGACTATTTGCGCGGCAATTCACTGGCAGTGCAGTGGGTTTTTGCGGCAGTTTGAAGGGCTGAACAAGGAGCAGTTTTAGGTGTGTAATCGGTGATGCTTTGCGGTAGTTCTGGAGGGTTTATGGTGCGGCTGTTTTGGGTGTTTATGCGTTTGATTTAGGCAGTGTGTGAGGGGGGGTTTTGGCGTTGATTTTCTGTGGCGTGAAAGGGGTGTTATTGAATGAGCAGATGACGTGCTTGACTTGGTGCAGTGTTGTGCGTGAAGGAGGAATATGTGGCGTGAGTGAGTGTGGTCAGGGTGAAGCGGTGAAGGCAGGCTGTTGGGTGTGGATTTGAAGGAGGCAGTTGAGTTGAGTGTGTGCGCTGATGATGCTTGGTGTGAAGCGGTGTGAGGTTCTTTGTGAGGGCAGTTACGTGGGCTGTGGACAAGGGGCAGGTGTGTTGGTGATGCTTGCGAGAGGGAGGGGGTGAAGGTAGTGCATGAAGTTGGAGAGAGGGCTGGTGCGTGAAGGTGGGAAGCTGGGGCTGCTGTGTCGAGAGAAGAGAGGCTGTGAGGATTCTAGGGTTTTTGGTATGTGTTGGTTCCGTGGGTGATGTGCTTGCTAGGTCAGTGGCGTGAAGAACCCAAGGCTGCTACGTGTTGTGAGCCGTTTAAGTAGTGAGGTGAAGCGGTGAGGACATGGGCAGGTGGCGTGGGTTGGTTTCGTGGAGTCAGGGGGTGTTGTGTTTCAAGGGTTATTAGGGTTTGTGGAGGCTGCGCGAGAGAAGATGGGAGAGGGAGGTGAATCGTCTTGGGTTATTATTTGTTGAGGTGAGAGCTGTGCGTGGCTAGGTGAGGGTTTGTGAGTGACTTTGTGTGCGTGTGTGTGTTCTGTTCTGGTATGTGTCATGTGCGTGAGTGGTGTGTCTAGGGTTTATGAGTGGAGAGAGGAGAGTGGGATATGTGTTTCTTTTATAGTGAGAGGGTAGGGGAATTTATTTTAATTTGGTGAGTGGTTTATTTGTTTTAGGAAAAGATTTATTTAATTTTGGTATTAGTTTTAATTTAAATTTAATTTGTTTTAATTTAATTTAAATTGGAATTAATTTGATTGGATTTTAATTTGATTGATTTTAATTTAATTTAATTTCAATTTAGTTATTTAATTTAATTTTAATTATTTTTAATTCAATTTAATTTGTGAGGTGTGATTTAATGGGTTTGGAGTGTTTTAAAATAGAGGTCTAACAAACGAACACGAAGCGAAACAAGCGAGTTAAATCCGACCAAAATATCAATTTCCAACTTTACCCTTCCGACGTCCGTTTCCCGCGGCTTTCACAATCAAAGAGGTAGTGTCTCCATACGAGACTCATCATCGGGACTTATATGTAAAAATGCAGTGCCTACAGTCGCCCCCACTTTGATGGGACTTGTGTAATGTATAACAGTGACAATCCTATCAAAGTACGTGCAATGCATTTTCACTTACCTGGCTCGCCAGCTGCCACCTGGTTTGCCAGCTGCTTTGAACTGATTTGCTGATGTAGTAGATATGGTGGCGAGGCGCCTCGACCTCTGGGCTTTGTTCCCGAACCACTGAATGTGAACTGTGATGATGATGCAGTGGGCCATCGACCCTGGGACGCATCCCGGAACTGCAACCGACAACTGGGGCACCTCGACCCTGGGCACCTCGACCCAACACCGCTGTCAATAGGGACCTCGCCCTCGAACTGATGATGTAGTGGGCACCTCGACCCTGAGCACCTCGACCCGGAACTACAATCGACAACGGGGGCACCTCGATTCTGGGCACCTCGACCCAACACCGCTGACAATAGGGACCTCGCCCTCGAACTGATGATGTAGTGGGCACCTCGACCCTGGGCACCTCGACCCGGAACTACAACCGACAACGGGGGCACCTCGACCCTGGGCACCTCGACCCAACACCGCTGACAATAGGGACCTCGCCCTCGAACTGATGATGTAGTGGGCACCTCGACCCTGGGCACCTCGACCCGGAACTACAACCGACAACGGGGGCACCTCGACCCTGGGCACCTCGACCCAATACCGCTGACAATAGGGACCTCGCCCTCAAAATGATGATGTAGTGGGCCCTCGACCCTGGGACGCATCCCGGAACTACAACCGACAACGGGGGCACCTCGACCCAATACCGCTGACAATAGGGACCTCGCCCTCAAACTGATGATGGGCCTCGCCCCCAAACTGATATGGGCCTCGCCCTGAACTGATATGGGCCTCGCCCCCAACTGATATAGGCCTCGCCCTCAAACTAATACTGATGTGGGCCTCGCCCCGAACTGATATGGGCCTCGCCCTGAACTGATATGGGCCTCGCCCTCAAACTGATACTGATGATGATGCAATGTTTCATTCCCGAACTGTGTTCCGTTCTCGGAGTGCCATTCCCGACTTGTTCATTCCTGAACCTTGTTCCATTCCCGAATTGTCATTCTCAGCTTGTTCATTCTCGAACCCTGCTCCATTCTCGGATTGCCATTCTTGGCTTGTTCATTCTCGAACTGTGCTCCATTCTGGGAGTGCCATTCTCGGCATGTTCATTCTCGAACTGTGTTAAGATGAGGCTTTATTCCTCCTGAGCCTTCTTCCTGGACTGTTGAGATGAGGCTTTATTCCTCTAGGCTTTCTTCCTTCAATTATGTTGACTGTGGGCTTTGTTCCCGAATTGTTGTAGAGAGTGAGCTTTGTTCCCTGACTGTGTTAACTGTGAGCTTTATCCATGAACTGAGCTGAATGTAGGCTTTCTTCCTGAATTGTACTGAATGTGGGCTTTATTCCTGAACTGCACTGGATGTGGGCTTTATTTCCGTATTGAGCTGAATGCAGGCTTTTTTCCTGAACTGAACTGAATGTGGGCTTTATTCCCGAGTTTACTGGACGTAGGCTTTCTTCCTGAATTGTATTGAATGTGGGCTTTATTCCCGAACTGCACTGAGTGTGGGCTTTATTCCCGAACTGTGTAGATGAGGCTTTATTCCTCGAGCTTTATTTCCGATTTGTTGAGATAAGGCTTTATTCCTCCGAGCTTTGTTCCTGAACTGTGTTGAGATGAGGCTTTATTCCTCCGAGCTTTGTTCCCGAACTGTTGAGATGAGGCTTTATTCTCCCGAGCTTTGTTCCCGAACTGTGTTGACATGATGCTTTCTTCCCCTTGAGCTTTGTTCTCAAACTATACTGACATGAGGCTTTATTCCTCCCGAGCTTTGTTCTCTGATCTGAGCTGACTGTGTGGCTTTGTTCTTGAACTGTATTGAATGCAGGCCTTCTTCCTGAACTGAACTGAATGTAGGCTTTCTTCCTGAACTGCACTGAGTGTGGGCTTTATTCCCGAACTGAACTGGCATGAGGCTTTCTTCCCCTTGAGCTTTGTTCTCAAATTATACTGACATAAGGCTTTATTCCTTCTGAGCTTTGTTCTCAAATTATACTGACATGAGGCTTTATTCCTCCTGAGCTTTGTTCTCAAATTATACTGACATGAGGCTTTCTTCCCCTTGAGCTTTGTTCTCAAGCTATACTGATATGAGGCTTTCTTCCCCTTGAGCTTTGTTCTCAAACTATACTGACATGAGGCTTTGTTCCTGGATTGTACCGAATGTAGGCTTTATTCCCGAGCTGAACTAAATATAGGCTTTCTTCCTGAACTGATATGGGCCTCGCCCTCGATCTGATACTGATATGGGCCTCGCCCCCAAACTGATACAGTGCTGTCGTTGTTCCTGATTGGCTTGTCTTTGCCGCTTTCTCTCTTTCTGCTTCAAAACCTGTGAATACAAAGCAAAACAAACACAAAAGAATGCAAAGTATGTTACGTGTATGCATGCATGCATGAATGAGTTTCCTATCCTATTGGGTTAGGTCTTCCACCAGTTCTCCAGGCGATTGCTCAGTCTTCTCTCTGGTTTCATGACTCAATATCAGGTTATGTCCCTGATTCACGATGTGGGAGACTGGTCGCCCCTAGTCTTGGTTTACCTTTCTGCTCTCCGCTGTTTGTACTTGGTCAAGATGAACCACACGGTGGGGCCTTCCATATCATACTATATCACATGCTACAAAATAGTCCCAATAGTTACACATATTATTGCCCTCAAAGAATGCTCAGTATTGAAACCAGAGAACCTTCAAAACATTCAACGCAACTCAAATCCAAGTCTTTGAATAAATGATCTAAGCCAGACTCAAAGTGTGTGTGTGCAAAGGTTCCTTTGCGGATTCATCCCTAGGTAAGCTAACTCAATGATTTCGTTTCAAAAATCGGGATCGATGGGTCAAACCAACCTAGATGTCTCAATTATGTCTGTAGTTGCTTTTCTGTGCTCAATGTGGTATGGTTTTCTTTTTCTTTTCTTTTGTCTCTTTCTTTTTTCTTTTTTTTTTCATTTTAAACTTTTTCTTTTCTCTCTTTTTTTTTTCTTTTTTTTTTTCAACACACCTACCCTTTAATGTAGCATTTCTCCTCATGGTGGTCCTAATACTCGCCCATGGGTAGCTTCACGCTTATCGGTTATAGGCGGTTTATTTATTTTCTTTAGAGACTTTTTCTTTTATTTTCAACCATACCACACATAATAACACAAGCAAGTCAGGATAGACATCTAAGCAAACGGTCATTCACCGACCTACAATTTTTTCAACTAGTCATCTTGCCAACTACTCAGGTTTTCACCGCTAAGAACCTATAATAGAGTGTTTACGAGTCTAACATAGATCAATCACTCAAAGTATCAGATAAGAGCACATCAAAGGTTTATCGTTTCTAAGGTTTCACCCTAAAGCAATTCAATTTCATCATCGGAATTATGTCTAACTATCAAGGACTAAAAACAAACAACAAAATTTTTTATCTCTTCTTTTTTCTTTTTTTTTTCTCTTCTCTTTTTTCTTTCTTTTTTTTCTCTCTTTTTTTTTTTTTTTTTTCTTTTATTATTTTTTTTAAGGCCCCCCCAATGGTTTTTCTATCCTTTCTGCAAGGTTTTCTGTTTCTCGATTTCCTTTTCCTCGCTATCCATGTTTGCTAAACTCTTCTGTGACAATTCTTCTTTTATCTCTAACCCAACAGATATCTATGATGGCTTTTAAGACACAGAGGGTTAACATGATGCATGTATGCATGATATGCATGCGATGTATGAGATTTAATATGCATGTGGTTATCAAAAGCAAAAATAGGCAACTTTTATAGGATATACAACTATGGTTCTCATGCGGGCTTATGAAAATGTCTTTGATTGAACTCCCTCAACCCACTATAGAAACGGTCAACTAATGCACAAATTATACACATCACAAGACATGATTTCAGGGCCAATTCTCTTATCCCCAGTGGAGTCGCCAGACTGTGGACAACAGGACCTGGGCGACGCTGCTCTTCTAGGCTCGCGGCCTAGTTGGGAAGTACGAAATAACATGAAGTCGCCACCGGTGTGAACCGGGACAAAGATTTAAGGCCGCACTCACCCCTCACAATGGAAGACCTCAAACCGTTGGGTTCGGAATGGTCCCTTACTTATGTCACTTGTGATGGTATAATTTGTGCAATGAATCAACCAAATCTACTCAATAATCATGCTCAAGGGTACTTAGATCTAACATGCTTTCTTCCAAATAATTCCACGCAATGTAACACAACGAGCATATTGAACCATTAAATCAACATGTATAAATCCTTATCCTAACACATCATAAACTAATAACATGCATGATGAACAACCTAAACATGCTTTAACAAATAAATAACAAACTAAATTAAACCATGCTTTAAATAATAAACAAATAACCTAAAGACTATAACATGCTCAAATACAAATTTGGATGGAACGAAATATATGCCTCTTAAGTGGTACGTGGCGTTGTATCCCGAGTACAAACCGCACTACCGTCCATTCGGATTCGGCTACGGAATTTACGTCCGGGTTTCCATCCTATATACCACAAAATGGAACACATATTCCGCCCATCCAACAATCACATCATGCCTCAACCGACTCTCATGCGATAATATTTTTAAAATAAACAAAATAAACGAAGGATAAAAAGGTGCCCTCAGGTCTAACCTCTTTTGTCGTCCAAGAAAGGCCGTTACACGTCCGTTGGAAGGGTTGATACTCCGCAACTTTTCTGGTTCACTAATCCAACGATTTTCCTCGCGGTTTCACTGCTCGGGTTGTTGTTTTCACTCCGTTTCTCTACTGTTTTGAGGGTATTTTCTGGTTAATGTTTCAGGTCTATTAGACTACTGTTTTGGGGACTGTTTTCAGAGATTTGGGGACTGTTTTTGGGGTGTATTTCAGGTGCAGTTTTGAGTGTTTAGGCTACTGTTCTGGGGGTGTTCTGGAGCAGTTCTCAGGGGCTATTTGCGCGGCAATTCACTGGCAGTGCAGTGGGGTTTTTGCGGCAGTTTGAAGGGCTGAACAAGGAGCAGTTTTAGGTGTGTAATCGGTGATGCTTTGCGGTAGTTCTGGAGGGTTTATGGTGCGGCTGTTTTGGGTGTTTATGCGTTTGATTTAGGCAGTGTGTGAGGGGGGTTTTGGCGTTGATTTTCTGTGGCGTGAAAGGGGTGTTATTGAATGAGCAGATGACGTGCTTGACTTGGTGCAGTGTTGTGCGTGAAGGAGGAATATGTGGCGTGAGTGAGTGTGGTCAGGGTGAAGCGGTGAAGGCAGGCTGTTGGGTGTGGATTTGAAGGAGGGCAGTTGAGTGTGTGCGCTGATGATGCTTGGTGAA
Organism: Zanthoxylum bungeanum; assembly: GCA_019454045.1. NCBI lineage: Eukaryota > Viridiplantae > Streptophyta > Magnoliopsida > Sapindales > Rutaceae > Zanthoxylum > Zanthoxylum bungeanum. The sequence goes on along the minus strand of SKCR01035415.1, from coordinate 36,407 downwards.
GCGGTGAGGTTCTTTGTGAGGGCAGTTACGTGGGCTGTGGACAAGGGGCAGGTGTGTTGGTGATGCTTGCGAGAGGGAGGGTGGTGGTAGTGCGTGCGTGAAGTTGGAGAGAGGGCTGGTGCGTGAAGGTGGGAAGCTGGGGCTGCTGTGTTCGAGAGAAGAGAGGCTGTGAGGATTCTAGGGTTTTTTGGTATGTGTTTGGTTCCGTGGGTGATGTGCTTGCTAGGTCAGTGGCGTGAAGAACCCAAGGCTGCTACGTGTTTGTGAGCCGTTTAAGTAGTGAGGTGAAGCGGTGAGGACATGGGCAGGTGGCGTGGGTTGGTTTCGTGGAGTCAGGAGGGTTGTTGTGTTTCAAGGGTTATTAGGGTTTGTGGAGGCTGCGCGAGAGAAGATGGGAGAGGGAGGTGAATCGTCTTGGGTTATTATTTGTTGAGGTGAGAGCTGTGCGTGGCTAGGTGAGGGTTTGTGAGTGACTTTGTGTGCGTGTGTTCTGGTATGTGTCGTGTGCGTGAGTGGCTTTGTGTCTAGGGTTTATGAGTGGAGAGAGGAGAGTGGGATATGTGTTTCTTTTATAGTGAGAGGGTAGGGGAATTTATTTTAATTTGGTGAGTGGTTTATTTGTTTTAGGAAAAGATTTATTTAATTTTGGTATTAGTTTTAATTTAAATTAATTTGTTTTAATTTAATTTAAATTGGAATTAATTTGATTGGATTTTAATTTGATTGATTTTAATTTAATTTAATTTCAATTTAGTTATTTAATTTAATTTTAATTATTTTTAATTCAATTTAATTTGTGAGGTGTGATTTAATGGGTTGGGAGTGTTTTTAAAATAGAGGTCTAACAAACGAACACGAAGCGAAACAAGCGAGAGTTAAATCCGACCAAAATATCAATTTCCAACTTTACCCTTCCGACGTCCGTTTCCCGCGGCTTTCACAATCAAAGAGGTAGTGTCTCCATACGAGACTCATCATCGGGACTTATATGTAAAAATACAGTGCCTACAGTAATGAAAAGCATGTTTATTCCATTGGTTGCGTCATCTGCTTTAGTCTTGATTTAACGCATTACGATTCATATATCTATGTCATGATGACTTCGGAGTATTATTTCTTGTGGTATATCGGATGGAAACCCAGACATAAATTCCGTAGCCGATTCCGAATGGACGGTAGTGCGGTATGTACTTGGGATACAATTCCACGTATCACTTGGAAAAGTGCTCACATGTATGCTTGTATGGTTAGTATGTATGCTTGTGTTTTCCGTGAACATGATATGCTAAATGAAGTTGTATGTTCGATGTTACTTTGAGGTATTTTCAAGCATGCAATCTTAGATGTGAAATGTATGTGTAAATTTCATTTTGTACATGTGAATTAGAAGCATGATACTCTTGGAAATAAGTGCTACTTAAGCCTAATTAAATTATTACATAAATCCTTTCATCACAAGTGGCATGAGTAAGGGACCATTCCGAACCCAACGGTTTGAGGTCTTCCCTTGCGAGGGGTGAGTGCGGCCTTAAATCTCATTTTCCCGGTTTACACCGGGTGGCGACTCCATTATTCTCCGGTTTAGTCCCCCGCGGCTACTCCGTACTCCCGACCGGGCCGCGAGCCCGGGACAGCATGCGTCGCCCAGATTCCTATGTTCCCACAGTATGGCGACTCCACTGGGGATAGAGAATCGGCCCCGAAATATTGTCTTGTAATGTTTGGATTTATGTTTTAATTGACCGTGTCTATAGTGGATAAAATGAGGGTTTAATCAAAGGCATTTTGAGGCTAGGTAATGGTTTGATGTCTTCCTTCACTCACTACCTTTCTAGAAGGAAAAGCTTTGAAGGCACCTAGATAGCCATCTACTCGTAGCCTATTGTGATGGACTAATTTGGAGGACTCGTTGTTTATTCCTGACACCAAGCGATAAGAGCCTAAGAGGCTTGGGTATTTAAGTGAGCCTCGCTCCACCTTCCCTCTGGGGAATCTACAACGGGAAATTCATTTGACAGTCCGTCACACACCATAGCTCATTGGCACGTACCTTAGTGTATAAAAAAGGGTGCGCTCACTTGGTTGCTCGAACCCTTGATTGGGGAGACCTAGTTGTGGGCCATCCTTCGCCGATGAGAGCTTTTGTCTACACTCTTGTAAACCCACCCATAGACCGGGATTGTATGGTTAAAGTAACAATTATTTCCTTGAGTATGTGTTTGTGGACCATCCTCATTTGGACGCAGTTGGACCATTGTCAGAAATGCGGACTTGTTGGGCCATTTAAACTGGGGCGAGTTCGTACCTTATGACCATTGGACCCAAAGCTTCTGAAATGTTGATGGGCCATTCTGTAGAAATGATTATGTTATGTTTGCATTATCTTTCTTCTATGCTTGTGTTTGGGAACATCACGTTTGGATCCATTTGGACCATTTGTCATGAGATATGGGCTTGTTGGGCCATTTAAACTGGGACAAGAACGTATTTTATGACAATTGGGCCAAAGTCTTCTAAAGTGTTGATGGGCCACTTTGTGCTTGTGTTCAGAACATTACCATTTGGATTTAGTTGGGCTCCTTGCCATGAGATGTGAACTCGTTGGGCCATTTAAACCGGGACGGGTTCACTCATATGACAGTTAGCCCATAAGCTTCTAAAATGATAATGAGCTGATTTGTTTGAAAATTTTAATCGATTTAGTATGTTATATATGTTACATACATCTTATGCACCCCATGCATACATACATCATGTTAACCCTTGTGTTCTGAAAACCATCATAGATTCCCGTTGGGTTAGGGAAAAAGGAAGACTCACCAAAATACTGGGAACAGACATGAATGAATCAGATATTGAGGTATCCCGTATGGATCAGTTGGAAAACGGTTTCGCCAAGATTACCGAACAGTTGCAAGCCTTGACCACTGCCATGGCAAATATGGATGTACCCCATGCAGGGGGAAATTCTGAGAATGTGAGGCACGATGAGCCTCCGAATGGGTTGGGGGATGATATCCCCACTTTTGATGATGACATGGCAGAGAGTATGCAACAAGCAAAATGATTGGGTCTCAGGCATAATTTCAGAAGCTTCGGGATCAGGTTGAAACAGTTACCCGCAAAATGAGGGGTAAACATGAAGAGTTGTTAGACTATGAGGCAATGACCTTCGGAGAACAGCTGCCAGCTCAGTTTAAAATGCCCGACATGGCCAAGTTTAATGGGAATGGAGACCCGAGAGTCCATCCCCAGCAATATGTCTCAGTCATGAGTTCAATGGGCCTGTCACAACGCCAAGTCCAAAAGATGTTTAGGATGTCACTCGAGGGGGCACCTGTGGTTTGGTATCATAGCCTTAAGAAGAAGGTTAAAGAAGATTGGAAGGAACTAGCTGATGTTTTCCTGAAGTAGTATGTCACTGACCTAGAGATCGATCTGTCACTCCGTGATCTGGAGAATGTTAAGCAGAAAGCGGAGGAGAGTTTTAAAGAGTATGTGGACCGGTGGAGGGGTCAGTTATTGAAGATGCAGACTAGGCCCTCGGAGAAGGACCAGATTAAAATGATTATCAAGGGCACCAAGCCCTCCATTTACAGCAAGTTGAGGAGGATGACCTCAATGATTACAGACTTTCAGCAGTTGAGGGAGACTGTCATGGACATTGAAGACGAAGAGGCGGAAAACAGAAAGTTTTATAGCCAGAATAAAAAAACTTTTGGGGGGCCTTCTGAGACAAAGCCCGCTACTGCCGAAGTCGCTGCCATCAGAAACCGATAATTCTCCAACCTTGTAGACCTTTGTCGAAGGTATTTGAAAAGTTACAGGGACAAGGAATCTTGAAACCCTTAGAAGGCAAGCCATTTCCATACCCCCACCGCCACACATAAATGTGAACCTTTATTGTCACTTCCACCAGCTACATAGCCATGACACCGACAACTGCACCTGCCTCAGGCATGAAATTCAAGATCTCATAGATTCCCATAAAATACCCAACCCATGAAAAGAACAACCCAACACACACAGAAACCCTCAACCACCAAGCTTCTTACATGGATGACAGTGAAGAACCATAGGCCGAGGAAGAAGGCAGTGCTGCGGATGATGGAGTTGTTCCTCCTAGTCTATTTGATCCAGTTTTTTTAAAAAGACATTGATTTTGTTACTTGTTCAAACTCTTTTCCTCAACGATAATAAAGAGGTTCATTTCACTAAATCTCTTCTGCAATATGAGTATATTTGAGAAAAAACATACAACCTTGTACTATGAAATTCAGTGATGTTTAGAACACGGGGAATCCTCAGAATAAGCAAGCTGAAAGGAAAGGATATCCATTCTGAAATTGGGAAATGAAGTAGTGAAACTATCAGACTTGGAGGGAATTAGTTCACCGAGCCGATCAACATAGACAGATTGAAGCAGTGGTTTGCCTGAGGAAAAGAAGACTAAGCAGTCACCAAGAGAATTGACGAAAGACCTAACCCGACGGGATAAGAACATACATGCATGCATACATGTAACACATTTTGGCATTCGTTTTGTGTTTGTTTTGTATTCGCAGGTTTTGAAGAAGAAAAGAGAAAGCGGCAAAGAACAAGCTAATCAGAAACGGTGAAAAGCACAGTATCAGATTCGGGTAATAATCCCAGGGTTGAGGCCCATATCAGTATCAATCAGGGCCGAGGCCCGCATCAGTACCAGTGTTAGGGATGAATCCCAGGGTTGATGCCCATATCAGTATCAATCTGGGGCGAGGCCCACATCAGTAACAGTGTTGGGGCGAGGCCCACATCAGTTTCAGGGGCGAGGCCCATATCAGTATCAGTTGGGGGCGAGGCCCATATCAGTATCAGTTGGGGGCGAGGCCCATATCAGTATCAGTCTGGGGGCGAGGCCCATATCAGTAGCAGTATCAGTTTAGCCGGGAATGGCACTCCAAGAATGGAAACACAGTTCAGGAATGAACAAGCCGGGAATGACACTCCAAGAATGGAAACACAGTTCGAGAGTGAACAAGCCGGGAATGGCACTCCAAGAATGGAAACACAGTTCGGGAATGAACAAGCCGGGAATGGCAATCCAAGAATGGAGCAGAGTTCAAGAATGAACAAGCCGGGAATGGCACTCCAGGAATGGAAATACAGTTCAGGAATGAACAAGCCGGGAATGACACTCCAAGAATGGAAGCACGGTTCGGGAATGAACCATCTCACAGTAACGGTTCGGGAATGGACCACCTTACAGTAACAGTTCGGGAATGGACACCTCACAGTAACGGTTCGGGAATGGACCACCTTACAGTAACAGTTCGGGAATGGACACCTCATAGTAACGGTTCGGGAATGGACCACCTCACGGTAACAGTTCGGGAATGAACACCTCACAGTAACGGTTCGGGAATGGACCAACTCACAGTAACGGTTCGGGAATGGACCACCTTACGATAACGGTTCAGGAATGGACCACATCACAATGCGATTCGGGAATGAACCAGGGGTCGCAGCACCTCACCACCCAAATCAACTTAACACGTGGAAAGTCAAGTGGCAGTTGGCGAGCCAGGTAAGTGAAAATGCATTGCATAACTTTGATAGGATTGTTCAAAGTCACACACTGTACAAGTCCCATCAAAGTGGGGGCGACTGTAGGCATTGCATTTTCGCATATGAAACCCGATGATGAGTCTCAGTTGGAGGCACTACCTTTTTAGCTAAGGATATTGCGGGAAATGGAGGTCGGAAGGGGAAATTCAGAATAAGTACGTCATCAAGTTCATTTCACAAGTTCACTGTCTTCGTTAGTGCTGCGTTCGTTACTTCGTTCGAACGTCAGACAGATTGCGGACGTTCGTGCCGCGTTCGAATGGGCGTTCGAACGGAGTCCGTATTTCTGGTTTTGCTGCTAGCCTCGCACCCCAGCCCAATTAGCCCCCCAAAGCCCATAAAACACATCCCAATTTAATTAAATTAAATATTAAATATTAAATAGAATATTTAAACCATTTACCAATTAAATAAAACATAAAATATAATCATACCTAATGAAGATAAATCAAATATATTAACTTCCTAACTAAACAAATCACATACTAAATTAAAAAGATGACATGCCTAATTAAAATCAATCATAACAAATTAAATATATTGACTTCCTAATCTAGCCAAGATTTGTCCCTTCTCAATCTTTGACTTTCCTTGCTCAACACCAAATCAAATCCTCATTTTAATGCCAAATCCCTTCCTTGTGAGACAAGGTGAAGCCCTAGCCCTTCTCTATATAAACAACCCCTCACTAAGACATGCACTTCTCTAGCTCATACACTACTCACACGCAAGTCACAGCAAGAAACCTTAAGACATCACACGCCAATCACAAGAAAGATAGCAAATCATTCCCTTCATCCTTACCCTCACATCACCGAAAATACAGTAGCCATTCACACCCCCTACAACCACCAAAACAACCCCTAATCACCACCGAAAATCAGCCCCATAAACCTCCACACATCACCGAAAATCACACCAAACACAGCAGCCCAAAATCACCTTAAAACAGCGGTAAACTACGTCAAAAACAGTAGCCTAAAACACCAAAAACAAGACCTGAAACAGTAAGCAGAAAATACAGAGGAAACGGCAGCAAAACCACAAGGAAACAGCAGCAAAACGGAGTCGAAACAGTAGCTTGAGCGGCAAAACAGCGAAGGAAAAGGCAAACTAGTGAACCAGAAAAGTTGTGGAGCTTTACCCCTTCCGACCTTCGTGAAACGCGAGTCCGAGAGACGGCTTAAAAGGTTAGACCTGAGGGTACTTTTCACACTCATCTTTATGTGATTTTTGTTATTTACTTTGATTGTATTTTACTTATTTGTTGAATCTTGTTTGTGTATGATGTGTGTTGTGGGTATTGGATGAATAAAAGAGTGTCGTCTCTCGTGGTATATAGGATGGAAACTCAGACGTAAATTCTGTAGTCGAATCCGAATGGACGGTAGTGCGGTCTGTACTTGGGATACAACTCCACGTACCACTTGAGTAAACAGCACCTTCTCTTGTTTCATGTTGCTTTGATTCATTTATTTATTTTTCGTCACTCGAATTCTGCATGTTGCTTATGTATGCATGATTCAATCGAGCGCATGGGCTTAGTAAGTGGAATGAAAGATCCCATATGGGGAAGGGTTAAAGCCCTTTACCACGATGCTTCGCCGCGCCGGTTGATGTGTGTTCGGTTGAATACAAGACACGTTCAATCGAGCATACTAGTTTGATATTATTGCTTTCAATTCTATGTATGCATAATTAAATCGAGCGCATGGGCTTAGTAAGTGGAATGAAAGATCCCCTACGGGGAGGGGTTAAAGCCCTTTACCACAATGTTTTGCCGCGCCGGTCGATGTGTGTTCGTTTGAATGCAAGATACGTTCAATCGGGCATGTTAAGTTTGATATTATTGCTTTTAATTCTATGTATGCATGATTCAATCGAGCGCATGGGCTTAGTAAGTGGAATGAAAGATCCCCTACGGGTAGGGGCCAAAGCCCTCTACCACGATGCTTTGCCGCACAGATTGATATGTGTTCGGTTGAATGCAAGATACGTTCAATCGGACATGCTGAGCTTGACATTGTTGTCTTTATTCTTTGTGTTACATGCATCAGGTCTGGCTCCGCTCGAACGCGTTCTCAAACGCTAAACGAACGCGAACCTTCTGTTTACCGTTCGAACGCGTTCTCGAACGCTACGTGAACGCACACGCACTTTCTTAGTCTTATCATGCATCAGGTCTGGTTCCGTTCGAACGCGTTATCAAACGCCATACGAACGCGAACCTTCTGTTTACCGTTCGAACGCGTTTACGAATGCTACACGAACGTGAACACACTGAACTGAGACATATTCATCACATGCCATGTATAATTGTTTCTTAGGTGATTTTTTATGAAACCCCATATAGTCATTCTTATCTTTGTGCACATCGTAATGAAAAGCATGTTTATTCCATTGGTTGCGTCATCTGCCTTAGTCTTGATTTAACGCATTACGATTCATATACCTATGTCATGATGACTTCGGAGTATTATTTCTTGTGGTATATCGGATAGAAACCGAGACATAAATTCCGTAGCCGATTCCGAATGGACGGTAGTGCGGTCTGTACTTGGGATACAATTCCACGTATCACTTGGAAAAGTGCTCACATGTATGCTTGTATGGTTAGTATGTATGCTTGTGTTTTCCGTGAACATGATATGCTAAATGAAGTTGTATGTTCGATGTTACTTTGAGGTATTTTCAACCATGCAATCTTAGATGTGAAATGTATGTGTAAATTTCATTTTGTACATGTGAATTTAGAAGCATGATACTCTTGGAAATAAGTGCTACTTAAGCCTAATTAAATTATTACATAAATCCTTTCATCACAAGTGGCATGAGTAAGGGACCATTCCGAACCCAACGGTTTGAGGTCTTCCCTTGCGAGGGGTAAGTGCGGCCTTAAATCTCATTTTCCCGGTTTACACCGGGTAGCGACTCCATTATTCTCCGGTTTAGTCCCCCGCGGCTACTCCGTACTCCCGACCGGGCCACGAGCCCGGGACAGCATGCGTCGCCCAGATTCCTGTGTTCCCACACGTAGATTCGGTTAAGATATTGCACAAATCACATCATTACAAGTGGCATAAGTAAGGGACCATTCCGAACCCAACGGTTTGAGGTCTTCCCTTGCGATGGGTGAGTGCGGCCTTAAATCTTTATCCTGGTTCACACCGGGAGGCGACTCCATGTTATTTCTTCGATTTAGTTCCCCCGTGGGCTACTCTATACTCCCAACTAGGTCGCGAGCCTAGAACAGCGTCGCCGATTTCTGTGTCCTACAGTTCCATAAAAATCTGTTTGACAGACTTCATATTAGATATGAACATGAAAGAAATCGGGTTTTCTCATTCCTGAAGATTTGGGAATGCTAGGCATATGTTTGGATGATACCAAACTAGAACCCAAATCGGATAAGTGCCTAACATGTAGGTTATCCTAGGGAAACCTAAGTATAATACTTATACAACTCACTAGAGAACAATGTTATTGTTGCTCACCATGCGGTTTTCCTAAGTGGAATACATATATGCAGTGGTAAATGGGAGGAAAGTAAAACTCGATGAAAATCGGAGTAATACTGTTCCAGACACTGATTCTTTAATGGAACACAAATAGTTCATCAATGATGAAACTATACCAATAATCTTCGAATACACAAGAACCGCGCAAGTCGGAGAGAGTCAGAAAACAACCTGGGGTATGGGTTTCTGATCTCACCTCATAAAGATGTCAATCTTATTGAGGAATACGAACTGACTACGTATGAGGAAGTGATACAAGGTATCGACTCCCTATTATGGCAAAGTGCCATGATGTCCGAAATGGATTCCATGTATATCAACTAAGTTTAGATACTAGTTGTTGTACCGAAAGGCAATGTGCCTACTGGTACTATATAAGTCTTCAAGGAAGACAAACATGAAAGTCAACATACCAATATACTAAGCTAAGCTTGTAGCGAAAATGTATTGTTATCAACATTATGTCGATTACGATGAAACATTTTACATGTTGCCATAGTTAAATCCATTTGGATAATGCTTGCTGATGCTGCATGTTTCATTTATGAAATATGGCAGCTGAATGCCAAAACCGCTTTCCTTAACGGAAACCTTTCGGAGGATGTTTACAACATCCTGACAGTTTTATCGTACTAAAACGAGCAAACAAGGTTTGCAAGTTAATTCGATCCATTTATGGATTGAAGCAAGCATAACGTTCTTGGAACAATCGTTTTGATGTAATTATAATGGTGTATGATTTAATTCAAAACGAAAAATGATTCTTGTGTATATAAGGAGGTTAGTGGGAGCGTACTAAAAGTGAATGTCCTAAATAATGATGACATATCATTTCTTGGAAATGATATTCCCATAAAACAATCGGTGAAAGCTTGGCTTTCATGAAAATTCTCCATAGAATTCTTTGGAGAAACAACCTTTATTCTAGGAATAAAGATCTACTGGGATAGATTTAAAGATGTTAATACTCTCCGAGAACTCGTACATTGAAATAAATATACGCGACCTGATATCTCATACGTTTTGAGCATATGGAGTCACAATCAGGCCAATCCAAGTGATAGTCACTGGATTGATGTTAAGAACATCCTTAAGTATCTTAGATGATCTAAGGATGCTTTCTTAAACTATGGAGAATGATAACTTGAAGTGACTGGGTTCACCGTTGCAAGTTTACAAACCGATAAACCGACTATAAGTCGTAATAACGGTACTATAAAGTTTGAATAACGGAACAGTGAACTGGAAATCTTCCATGCAAGATATTGTTACCAAATAAACAATAAAAGTGGATTATTGCTGCAGCTGAGGCAACAATAGAAGCCTTTTGGATCGATAATAAGCCTAATCAGATTAGGAGTAGTCATGTTAGCAGCTGAGCTAGGCTACAGCGCAGGCTAAAGAATTAATGGTCTCATCAACGATCCAGATATATACTTCGATATTCATCTGATTCGTTCGGATCATACATCGTGGCGATGTGATGATCGTATAAATCGCATCAGATGATAGTCATGCAAATCCGCTGACGAAAGCCTTTACTCAGCAGAAATTTGAGCGAACCGTACATAGTTCGGGTGTAGGTCACTTGAGTGATTGGCTATAGGCCAAGTGGGAGATTGTTGGACAATTATGACCCATAGCATCACTATTTGTACAGATCATGGTGTGTTGTATAAATTAACTATGTGACAAAGGAAATTGCCTTTTTATCATTTGTAATTAGATTACCAAGATGTATAAATGATAGAAGGTCCATATGATTAGTTAAGGATTGAGATGATATGAGACAATATCAATCCATAAAGGTTTAATCATTAAATATCCATAGTCATAGTATTATCGAGATTGGACATCGATAATGCATAAAAGACTAGCTTTACACTAGTGCGCGTTGTGGGAGCATAACGGCATAGTTCTCATATATTTGGGTATAAGATACTCATGCAAGTGTAATATGAGGTTGTGTTTACCGATGGTACGGAAACAGCTTCGCTCTGGATAGACCCCTCGAAATTCCATTGGTATTATGACTATGTGTCTATGGAAGTCCAAATCAGGGTAGGTGTATTTGGTCTTAACCTGAGACTTGCACCGCTAATACTTGCGACAATCAATATACTTTGGTTTTGGTCATCCAGGGCTTTAACAGGTTCTGTGTACGCCTCTTCTGGGTTTATTGAGAATCGTAGTGTATTGGGTGTGATGTCGAGATTGAAGTATCACTCCAGTCATAGTGGAGATGATGATCACGTAGGATACGGAACTGGTGCTCTTATATGCTGCAGCTATCGGGATATTATGACTATGTCATGTTTATCCGATTATAGAGACTAGTTACCAGAGATCCGATATGTGCTTCGTACGGGGCAGACACATTTCCAGCCCCAGGCCTTGCACGTGACATCCGATACTGGATCGAAATACGCAATACTACGTATACTACGCCTGATATAGATCACATATTCCGGTAAGAATATTTCTGGAGAATTGGGTAGGCACGGTGCTTTGCTAGAAGCCAATCATGTCTTGTAAATCGGTAAAAACGTAGTACTAGGTACGTACGTGTTCGGATAGTCCGACGATCGGATTTACTGCCAACATATCCGGGGATCTCATGGGTCGCTTCCCGAAGATTCACCGATGACGTATGACTCGCACTTTATTAATCTGGGATTAATTAGATAAGAGAGAGAAAATTAATCTGTGATTAATTACAGATATATTTTAAAACATGATAAAATAATATATTCGATATATTATACGAAATTGGATTTCGACGCGGAATTGAAATTAGATTTTAATTCGGGCGAACGAGTTAATTTAGAATTAATTCGTTAGCGACGTGAATAGTAATTTTGCTAGGCATTATTATTTAATTAAATTTGATTTAATTACGTCGCAACGAAAAATTCGTTAATTCGGAATTAGCGAACCTGAGCCCGGGAGTGTTTGCGGGCCCACTCGCATTTTGAATCGATTGGGGCCCACATGTCACATCACATGTCACTTTAAAGTTGCTTTTTGGTGATGGGTTTTGGTGAAGTTGGTGGATGCTTGATTTACACTCCAAAGTCAAGCTTTGAATGACCATTACCAAATCAATATTTGGTATATCATTTTTTTGACTTTGATTTTAGAAATCAACACAACACATTCTCTCCCTCTCTCATCTCTTTTGCATTCGGCTTTGAGGACATTTTCTTCCTTCTTTCACTGCAATTATCGTGAGCCAATGAGAAGCTAATGTGATTTTGTGGCAAAAATTACCGAGTGCTAGCACACTTCCGGAGTCTTACGAAGGTGATAGGGAAACCCACCCGTGGGCATGGAATCACAACACAAAGCTTGGAGCTTGAAGGATCACCATGGCCGAATTTTTGGAGCATAAAATGGAGCAATTGCCGAGAGCTCAAGGAGCCAAAAGTCTTGTTGTTCCTCGCATCGCATAACCGATCAATGTAATTATGATTCCGCCATTCTTCATTGTTGTATTCGCACATGTTTTATGCTTGAAATCGATCCCGGGACTATAGTAGAAACCCGACAGCTAGAGCATATAATACTTGTTCCCCTTTAAGAATTACCCTATTTCCTGCGAAGGAGATAATTGTGGTAACATAGATCAATGGGGCTACGACCAAGGCATATGGTGGTGCTGCCACCATGAGCTCCAACACTCTATAGACTGATCTTCTGCATGCTGAAGTATTGATGATTGGCCACTTAAAAAAAAATAACCCCATAAAAGCTATAGTTAATGATAAAACAACCACCACTTTGCTGTAATGCTCACCAAATTCATCAAGCCACCTTTGCAGCTTCGGTTTATTCAATTGCATTTCTTCAATCACTTGCACCATTCTACCAAGTATGGACTATTTCCATGTCTTTACTGCCTTCGCGATCATACTACCATCCAAATTCCTTTCACCGCCGTGAATTCTATCTCAAACCTTAGTATCCAATGGCTTACCTTCCCCAATAAAGTGTGCAACAATAATTGTTGCACTACCTTGGAAATTTTCATAATCAACCACAAGCACAAACTCACTCGCTCCAACAAGAAGATATAAGCTAACCTTCCTACTCAATTCCCCACTCAAAAGAACAATCATTTCCGAAATTTGTTTCTTATGCTCCTCCAAGCTCTTCCTCAGCTCCATTAAACTCTCCATCACAATTTCATTATCAAATCCTCCAACACCTTCAACTTTTTCTTAATGAATAGCCATTTCGGTATTTCCCAAATTTGACTTCTTAGACTTATTAGATTCAATCTGTTGTTTTTGAGTTCCTGGCAACAGGCCTGAACCCATCATGAAAAATGAAAAAACACAATCGAGTTCAAATACTTTTTCGTTAAAATTCCACCCATTAATTCCCATCTGTTTTTCTGATGAGTCAACTTCAAAATCTTCATGATGATGAACCCTATAAATCTTGCTTTCTTTGAATCTTTTTTATGCAACACATTCTTTACAAGAATCTCAACGTCTTTACAGTTCTTAAAAATGATTCTCCGGCATTTCGTCAAAGAGCTTATGTGCTTTCTCCATTTCTCTTTTCCTCAAACAAGCTTCATGCTCCTGCCTTTGAAGTTTTAGTTATGCATGTAAATAGTGAGGGTGACGATGTAGTAGGATTGAACACATGAGAGATAGTGCGTGTTACAATCCATAAGATATTGTTAGAATCCCTAAAATATTATTAGAATCATAATCATAATCATCAAAAGATATGATTATGATTCTACATATCTCTAAGATATTGTTACATAATCATTGAGATATGATTATGTCATTTTAATGATTATTAGTATATTTAGTTTCTATATTTAACTTAATGTAATTCATATATAAAGGCGTATCTCTTGTAATTTTAAGTATCTAAGAAATATAAAATATTCTTATTTCTTTATATGGTATCAGAGCCAATCTTTCTCTGGGTTCTGGTTTCTCATTTTTATAGTCATTGTTCAAGTCGACGCGTGGGGAACACGCGCCACTATATGCGTGTGAGCCTCACGCGCTGTATCTTCTTTGGCAGTTTTGACAATACTAATGGCGATGAAATGCTCAGATCTTATCAGTTATTTGTCTCTTATTCGCATCAAGTTTCACATCTGATCTTTTTTCGGGGTTTTGTCATGGGGTGATTTGGCAAGTTTTCTTTAAATTTTTTGAGCTGTTCTGGAATAGTTTAAACTTTTCTCACTGTGTATTTTCCAGCGATGTTAAACCATCCAAACCTCCACATTTGTTCTCGTTGTGCATTCTCCAACGACGTTAAAACATCCAACTCACCATATATGTTCCTACTATGCATTCTCCAACAGTGTTTAAATAATCTCTTTGTAGTTCTTGTGCTGGTTTCATTTGTAACAAGCTTGATGCATATAATACGTATGCTCCAACTTGAGGGGGAGTGTTAGAATCCGTAAGATATTGTTAGAATCCATAAGATATTGTTAAAATCATAATCATAATCATCTAAAGATATGATTATGATTCTACATATCTCTAAGATATTGTTACATAATCATTGAGATATGATTATTAGTATATTTAGTTTCTATATTTAACTTAATATAATTCCTATTTAAAGACATATCTCTTGTAATTCTAAGTATCTAAGAAATATAAAATATTCTTATTTCTTTACAGTGCGGAACCAATTACCTTCATTTTGACCTTCTTCTTGTGTTCTTCAGTATTAACCATGTGTCTTATTTCCTCTTGAAGCAGCTTGTTGATATTCTCTTTTGAGAGTATTCTCTCGTCATTTGTGATGGTAGTTGTGTTATTGTCTGATGATTTCGTCCTCAGTTGTGTTGTTCAATTCACCAAGATAATTGTTATCATGGTTTCTTGTATGCGTACTTTCATGGACTTGAATCGGCATACCATGCTGATTTTATTTCACTGAAATTAGTTCTTGATCTTGGATAGCGGCATCTTGAAACATCTTTGGATCCCTTCTATGCCCTTGTTATTTGTGATATTTATCTTAATTTTGTTCTTTTCACTATCGGTCTTGTCCTACACAACGTCATTCAATTCGTCCAAGTCATTGAATTCTTGATCTTTGGAAATGGCAATGCCGTTTTTGATTTGGGAAGGTTCACTAGAAGCGGATCTTGGAACCAAAATTGAAGGATACTGGTCATTTTCTTCACTGGACTGGGAGTTGTTGCCACTGATATTGATGCATTTGTTTGATCTTTGCCATGAGCATACTCAAAAGAAGCTGGATTAATGGCACTTAAATCTAATTTTGTGATAAGATTTTATAGCATCTTTTTAATTTTACGTAGTGACTCGTTGATATCGTCAGATGATTTCTCCATTTGATGAATTCTCTCAAAGAGAGCACCTATTGATAGGTTGAATTCGAAACAAACATACAAATCTCCAATTAATTAATAATTCGAGTGAAAGCTAGCCAAACACTTTAAAACTTTTGAGAGCTAATTTGTTGAAATTGATTCTTATTTCTTAATGGTTACCTTATACAAGCTATATAGTCAGGTGATGATTTTACAAGAGTAACTAAACACTAACTAACTTGACTAATCTTTCCTAATTAATTGTAACTAATAAACTACAATCTTGATGTGTAACATGAGGAAATCTACAATACAACGGAGGTATCATGTCATCCGTATAACAATCCAATAATTCATTGCTACACGTGCTAAAATATTAAAAAACAACTAAAAAAATGGAGATTATATCATACATGTCATTTACTAATTTATTGGTGGTATTACGTCACTAATGCCTCTATTGCACCAAAGAATTACTCGTGTAACATAGTCCATGTATTTTAAAATTTACTTAAATTTTCCATGTTGTATATCTGTTTCCATTAAAAATTACTTACTTATTATTTATTTTTCATATATTGCATATCATTTTTGTTAAAATTTTTAGATAGATCATACATATATATCATTTTACCCTAAAAAGTTCGATCTAATAGCTACAAAAGTATAACAATGATGTTTTGATTTTTTTTTTTAAAAAAAAAAAATACATATGCTAATTGGATAATTGATTTAAATGACAAAAGACTCATTTACCCTTAATTTTACAAATCTTTTAATTGGCAATATTTAATGATGGTATTAAGCCACTTACGTAACAACCTAATAATATATTGTCACACATGTTAATATAATTACAAAATAACTAAATAAATAATAATTATATTTAATACAATTTTACATATTTTATCTTTATTAATTAATAATATCAAATTATATGTTGTAATTACACTAAAGAATTACTTCCGTATATATCATATTTTAGATCTACGTCCACGACCTAATTTTTTTTGGAGAATTTATTGCACAAGTCCTAAAATAATTGGTAATTTTCTTATCAATAAATGTGACGATGTTGCGAACGACATTATTGTCCTTATAGCAAGTAGAAGTCGTATATCATACACGTGAAGGATACATTTGTCAGACAAGAAATTTAATTTGAAAATGAAACGTGGGGTTATGTATTAGTAGTGGACATCTGGTCCAATATCTGAGTACCACGTGTAAGATTACATTCCATCTCCATCAAATTTGAGCACCATTTGTTGGATTCCATTCAACAAATGTAAATGCATAAAAATTGAGACAATTTCAATTAAGCTCCTAAGTTTTCCTGAATTTTTTGACCTTACTCCAGTTCTATACATAGTCTTTGGCTCTGTTTGTTTACGTATTCTTAGGTATTTCATTAGTTTTTTTCGTCTCCAATGGACGTGATTTAGTAGTGTAAAGTTCATGATCACATCTATAAAGAATGTATTTCTTGTAAGAGCCTAAAACAATCGGAGATTTTACCTACTTTACTTAAATGCGGAATGAATAATTTGACGTTGAAATTTCCAACGATTAAAAAAAAAATCATTTGCTTTCTTGTTCATCAAATTAATATTTTTAGAAGTGAACTCAACTTGTTATAACAATAATAATGTCGTTCACATCGGAGCACATAGAAAATGATGTGACATCGATATAGAGATCTTATCTTCTTCAATGTCAAAATCATTTTGTAACTTTTCTTTCACATTAACCCTCGAAAAATTTTAAAAACATTTATTGTTATAAATAAAATACTTTTAATACTAATATTGAATTCAGTTTAACTTAATATGTATATCATTTTATAAAATTGATCAATCGTTAACCTTTTAACATGAAAACTTTAACCCAAAAAAAAAAAGGTATTATTTGTTTTGTGCTTAAGAAGTACTTTTATGTGAAATTTAAGAAGTTACGGGAATAGTGAAGTATTATGTAAACATTTGAAATTACCTATAAGTGCACACAAACATATAATTTCTATACCCAAGTGATGGTGAATTGGATAATGGAGAAATATGCGGAATTATAAATCTTTTCGATTTTATGCCACCTAGTTAGTAACTTTACCGATTAAACTTATAAATCAATTTCCCAACTTAATGAATTCAATAATTAATTCTCATACACAATATATTACCAAAATGCAAGTTACTAAATAATATGCAAATACAAAATATAATTTGCAGTAAATAAAAACAGTAAGAGTTAGAGAAATTGACACAATAATGTATAGTGGTTCGACCAACTTTTTACCTACGTCCACTCCTCCAAGTCACGCTTGAAACTTTTCACTAGTAAAAGTGATTTCACACTTTACACCGAGTTTTCCGTGGCGTACTCGCAAACCAATAGTTTTTCGTGGTTCACCATAAACCAAAAGTTTTCTTAGGTTCACCTCAAACCTTTTACAACACCAAGAGTTTTGTCACTTAGGTTCACTCTTTAACCTTTACACAAATTACCCTTTTGAGTATACTCATTCAACAAATGATTTCTCAATCACAAGTGTTTAAAAATAAAAGTTTACAACACATATTTGTCATTCACAAAAAGATAAGAAAGTTTAAGTGTGAGTTTCTAACCCAAGTAAACCAAGCTCACTAAGATAATATGAAGGTGTAGTGTGTGAACTTTGATTATGATGAGAGTGTTTGATTAAAAAGGTTTAAGTTATTCTCGATGTTTTTGACTTAAAAAAAAATATAGGAATATGCAAGAAGTTGGCAAAAATGAAATTGGGCCTCAATATATAGTTAAAGTGAAAACTACCTCACATATTTGACGCTTGAGTTTTCACATCAATTTGCTTCGACAACTTTTTATAATGCTCACGAATGTGCGTCAAAGTCTCTTACATTGCATCATCAAAATCTATCATTGAGATATGTCGCTAACAACATTAAGGATAAGTGGTAAATATTTAGAAGTAAAATATGAATCTTTTAAATGATCTTAAAATCAAATTCATGTTTAGGTAACTGGATATGTTAAAACTTGTCACTAATATTATTATTAGATTGTTATTTAATTACTTAAATTTTTGGGTCAAATAATTTCTTTAACAGTTTAATAACCTTATTTCCTTTCAGATTTTTTCCCATTATAGTCCATAATTCTCACGCTGGGCAACATCAATTAACTAAAAAATAAAAGTCTGCAAACAATAATTGTCATTTATCAAACATTCCAATTGAGAATTCTATCCGAGAAAAGTCCGCAAACAATAATTGTCATTTAAATTTAGCTTTATTCAGCTGAATATATTGATCACAAGAGTCTTCTTAAATTTACCTTTGTTCATTTGATTCTCAGACAAATGGAGGATAAACTTTTATGTAACACTGAGTTATTTTATTATGATCTGTAGATCATATATTTGGGATGCGAAAATAATCTTTTTTTTTAAAAATAAAATAAAATAAGAATAAAAGTGTATACATATTGAATCATCTCTAAAACACTTATAATGTGAGAAATCTCGTGCACTAAATCATCATCCTCGTGTGATTATTTATTTTTCTCAATTCTATATATTTTCCTTAAGTTAAATAATGAGATTTTTAATTATTTGATATTAATCTATGACGACAGATTAGTAATAAATATTAGAGACCACATCATCAAATAAAGCTTAGGACAGTAAGAAATGCAAATAAGCTATGAAATAAAGTAGAAAATTAATGCATGTCTCATGACAATGAACAAAAGTACAACGACTCGGTAGATGAAAATATTATGGTTCTCTTTATCAAAGGAGATCCCCTAACACCCACTTTATTTTTCAATTTTATTTATATATATATTATTCAGCTGAAAATATCTTCCTCAAGCTCCTTTCATGGTTCTCTTTATCAAAGGAGAGCCCCTAACACCCACTTTATTTTTCAATTTTATTTATTTATATTATTCAGCTGAAAATCTCTTCCTCAAGCTCCTCATCATGTCACCCTGCAACACAACCAAAATAATAATAATAATTAAAACATAATATCCTAAAGAGCATATATATATATATATTTATATATATTATTAAGGAATTTATACTAAACTAAACTGTGCTAAACTTTATCATATCTTTTGTAACGTGTGTTTTAATATCATTGTTGTTGTTTGGTTATCATTTTTTATTTTTTTTATTACGTAAAGTAAAATAATAAATATACCGGCTGCAGTCAGTGGAAGGGCTGATCTTGTAAGGAATACTGACGCCGCACTTGCCAGGGAGGCTAGAAGCGAGGCCATAGTTGATACCCGGGATACTGGAAGCAGCGCTTTTCAAGCATTTGCAAGCAGTCTGACGATCGGGTGTGGTTTTGGCTGCAGCATTAAGACCCCTAATTCCGTTGCAGCAGGCTGGTGGCACAGCTCCGACACCGGACTTCAGATAACTTATGCATTGTGCTAGAGAGCTTGTTACTTGCCCACATGTGATGGCAGCTTCAGCAATGGGCGGGACCATCACCATGCACATTACCAGCACAACACAGGCAACCTTAAGCGCCATATATAATCTTGCACTTTAGATAATTTTAATGGGAATGAATTAGTATTAGTTTACTTGGAGATCTGTGTGTGAGGATTATGGTAACTGAGGCCTCGTATTTATATACGAATATTTGGGTAATTAACATTAAATTAAATTGTATAAGAGGTGCGGCTTTCGTGTGCAGTTGGGCTTTGATTTAATGCTTTCAATTTCGGTTGAGCAAATTAAAGGGTTGGCAAAATCCCGGGACAGGTTAGGGGCTTTGTCAATCTTATTCATGGTCACTAATCTTGTCGGGGCCAAGTTCCGATTTTTATAATAATATATTTCTTGTTTTTATTTTTGAAAAAAAAATAATTAAATGCTTTTAATGGTATTTTAAAATGGGTTTTAAAGTTTTAATTATATATATATATATATATGTATTTACCATTTAAAATTAAAAATAGATATAATCAATTAATAGAAATTATCTGCTTTTAACTCATAAATAGCGTATTTTGCCCATAAAATTTTGATATCTTTTTCTTTTTTCATATGTAATTTCAAATTTATTCACTTTTCCACTTGAAAAATGGAAAAAAAATGAACAAATAATCTGTTTAATTTTTAAAAAAATTTATCCGTTTTTCACATAATAAAGTTGAAAAGTACACATATTTGAAACCACATGTGAAAAAGGAATTAATATCAATTTTTGGTGAGAAATATAAATTTTTACTATTTATTAGGTGGAAAAATAATAATTTCCTTGTAATTAAAAATATTTTTAATATAAATAATAATTAGTTGGGGTGGCTTTGTGGTCCCTAAATTAAATGCTCTCAATTTAATGATTGGGATTTGAAGAGTTATGATGAGTAAAATATAAGGATATATAAATTATTATATTTTAACAATACACGATCTAAATGCATACGTAGAATCTATGCGTAGCTTAAATGTGTAAATTCTAAATTTTTAATATTTCTTCTAAATACAAAGCAATAGTTAATACAGGATTATAAACTTAACTGTAGTAGCTATAAAAGAACCATAAATTTCACAAAGCAATATTTTCACTACAAAAATATTGCTTAATTACATTTTAATGCATTTCGCAAGTACTTCTTAATTACATTTTAATTCATTGACCAAGTTTGACTGTCAGGGAAAAATAGTGAAAAACTTGACAGAAATTATCACTCTTTCATCTATCTTTAACCCTCTCTCTCTCTCATTTTTTTAATCATATTGTTTTGGTTAAATTTTCGTATTATTTCTTTGGAGAATTTTTCACGTTGCCCTTGATCATTTCTTTTTTCTCATTTCAACCCAAAGAATTTTTTAAGAATTTTTTTTCTTATAACACGTGTTGAAATATATATTTTTACTCCAAATTTTCCTCCAAACAGTTAGTAATATGTATTTTGCTCAAATTAAGAAAGTATAACATTTACAGTAAATTTTTAGTATTAGTAATATGACATCTTTTTCCTACAATAAAGATATTTGTTAGATATGATCATTGTACTATAAAGACGTGATTTAGTGATGTAAGGTTCGGGATCTCATCTTAAGGTCATGAGTTTGAATCCAATGAATGTGTTTATTGTAAGAGCCTGAGACAGTTGAAGATTTTATCTGCTCCGCTTGAGCTCGGAATAAGTGATTTGACGGTGGAATTTTCAACCGATCAAAAAAAAAGAAAAATATAGAGCTATATGTACGTGAATGACACGTAATATGAAATTAAGGATCGAGTTTTAGTAGGAGAATGAAAAGTAATGGTACGTACGTTTTTAACTTCAGTGGTGGCAATATGCTATACACATGTCAAGTAATATTCTCTTCCAATGCGAGAGACCCACGTAATCTTCCAAAAATTTCGCAATTAAAATCGGGCAGCATCTCTTGCATTCAGTCAATTTAAGTTCACAAACACACACTAAAAGCAAAACAAAATTTTATGACGTATATATTTTTAATCGATTTATATTAATTAGTTGAGTTTTATATTAAATTAGGATTGATATTTATTAGATAATATTGACATGTGATTTTCATCTTAGAGGCAGTTTCGAGATAACCCTCCCAAGATAATTCTCCTTCAACCCTGAATTTGTTTGGTTATGGGGAGACCAAAGACAAATATAGCGAAAGGCGAGAAGAACACAAAAATCGACAAAGAGTATTTAACATGGTTCGGCAGAGCAAGTCCAGCCTACGTCCACGGGCACAAAGTGAGAGATTGCTTTTATTGCCAAAACGAGCTCGGCCGACCTGTTTATGGACGAAACTAAAGAAAACCGAGCTGTTTGTTTGTGGTGTTTTTACAAGTAATATTATCTTCTTTTTACAAGATTTTGCTATTAATTTCGCTATCCCTCACGAATGAATCCAACCCTTCTTTATATACTCAAGGAGTTACAACACTATTCCCTTGCTTTCATGACGTCACCCACGTGAATCTCCGGCCGACTGATGGGCTCTCTGTCCCGAAACTTTCTTCGCCGAAAGCAAACCTGCCACCTGACGGCTTGTCACATCACCCTATTTTTACCCACTGCTACACGCAATGATAACGAAGCCAGTCTGTAAAGTGCTCTCAAATAGTGGTGCATGCCGGAGGGAAAGGTCTAAATTGCCCCACTCACACGTTGAACTTCAAGAGATAAGTACTTTTAGTGACAAAACATTCATCGTTGAAGATAGATTTTAATTGTCGAAATCGATTTTAACGCCAAATACCTTCATCGACTAAGTTTTCGCGTCAAGAATTTTATTTCGATGCATAAGACCTTTAGCGGCGAAATTTGGACTTTTAACGACGAAATTTTCCGACGCTAAAAGTCAATAATATTGTAGTGACATCAAATGTCAATTTAGACGACACACAATAATATTAGTCAAGTGATATATTACTGTCATGTATAATGATCATATTTTATCAAAAACTTAACTTGAGACTCATTCATATAAATATCGTTGATTTTCATAATCACAAATATCTTTTGGATTAAAGATATTCATTTGACATTATGTTTGGGGACATACACATAAAATATAAATGTAACGATTTGTAGAAAATAAATATTTTTATTAATAAATAATAAATTGTATTATAAAATATTACGTTTTAAACCACGATATTCACAACAGGTCTTAGAGCATATACTCTAACACTAACTCTGTGGTAGCTGGGTGGTGGCACAACGCCACCGAACTTCAGATAACTCATGCATGGTGATAGAGCGCTTATTACTTGCCCACGTGTAATGGCCGCTTTCACCAATGGGCGCGCCGTCACCATCATGCACACAAGGACCACAACACTTTTTTTTTTTGAAATCGTTGGAAATCTCACTGTTAAATCATCAATTTGGGCTTAAGCGCAGTAGGGAAAATCCTCGGCTGTCTCAGACTCTTACAAGAAACACACTCACTGAATTCGAATTCAAGATCTCAATATGAGATCCCGAGCCTTATACCACCAAACCACGTCCCTTGGAGAGGACCACAACACAAGCAGGCTTAGAGCCATAATATTCTTAGCCTTAATAAACTTAATCAATATATTACTGAAGGGTTATGCCGTTATGGTAACTGGGGTCTCGTTTTTTATATGGGAAAAATTTGGTGTCTGAACAGGAATTTGAAATGTCAGTATGAGGTGGGATTTTATTAGTCGGCAGTTGAGTTGATTTAATGCTTTCATTTTCGGGTCTGGTTTTTGTTGAGCAAGTTAAATAAATGCTTTCACTGTAGCAACAGTTCAGATTGACGATCTACAAATTTTAGTTTTCTTGTAGACAATACTACTACGTATTCTGTAATATTTTTAAAATTTACAGTGTAGAAAATTCGTAGATCATGCATCAATCAGTTATTCAGTTCCCAGTTACATTTGCTTTCTTTAACTAGTATCCAAATTCAAATTCTGATGAAATAATGATTAAAAATACTTTGTTCACTCTTATTTTAATACAATATAAATTTTAAAATAATTGATGGATACAACAAACTTTTAAGGGTGGTAACAATATTATATGCACTCCATAAGCAAGTAAAATTTGTATTTTTATACTTAAAATAGTTATCATTGAGTTAAATTAATTTTAATTTCTGAATTAATTAATTTATTAGACATAAAAAGTTTCGATACATATATCATTATTCTAATAGGGCCATATATAATATTCTTTTCCAATATCAGAGTCCCACGTAATCTTTAACCATTTCCTCTCCATCATAGCGTCTCCAATGGGTTTAGCTTGATGGTGTAGGGTTTATGATCTTACCTTGAGGTCTTGGGTTAAAATCTAGGGAGTGCGTTTCTTATAAAAATTTGACATAATTGGGGGTTTTACCTGCCCCGCTTAAGCTCGGAATAAGTGGTTTGGCGGCAGGATTTCCAAAAAAAAAAAAACGGACAGCATTTGTTGTTTCTGTTCAATTAAATGACGGACAGGTGTTAAGGAAAACATTAAATGATGTGCGCATATTACCGGATTGATGATTTTTATTTTCACGTAAAACATACATGAAGTCTTCGACGCACATTAGCAAGACATTACAAAAAGATGTCGAAGCACGTTGGTGGTGAAGAGCGTGAATGTGAAGACTAGCAGCAAATCGAAGAAAATCTTGCTTAGTCTTAGCTTAGAGCTTTAAAATGTAATGTGTATTGTTTATCTAAGTACCTAAGCTCATAGGACACATGCACATTCATATAGATACATTAGGATCATGTGCAAAATATTTTAAACCTTCAAATCCTGCATTTTGTACTGAGGCCGGCATATCGGTGCCATACCAGTGACCATTCTGTTCTAATACTTTGTTCTGCAAGCTCTCTGGAACTGGCACACTTCATACCGGTTACATACCGGAGACCATATCGGTCCACCTCTATTTTGCATAGCCACTGGAACCGACACAACAGATACCGATCTACCATACTGGTCATACTATGGATTGCATACCTACTGGAACCGGAACGGACCATACCGGTCCATATATCGGTGTCCATATCGTTGAGCCTATTACTGTGCAAGCTCACTGGAACTAGTGAGGACCATATCGGTCCCCATACCAGTGACCATATCGATCCCAACGAGTATATTCAAATGGTAATATAGCCGTTGAGAGCCGTTACTATGCCAGATCGACATACCGGTGTCTGGAGATCGGCATATCGATCTCAGAAAGGGAAGTGGGGGCTGTTTTGCATTTTATTATAAATATAGCCTCAATTCGTTTTTGCAATGTGAAGAACCTTTATAAACATTACACTAAGGTAAAAACATAAAGTTTTCTTTAACCTTTATAATCACACACTCTCATACATCAAGCTCACACACTACATTTTCTTAATGAAAAGCATGAAATAGAAATTGCATGTTTAAGATGTGAAAAGCTAGAACTTGAAAATAAAATTTCTAATATGTCATCTAGCTCAAAAATATGTGATTGTGAATATATTCTAAATGAAAATGTTGAATCGAACAAAAAGGTTATAGATTTGCATGATATAGTAGCAAAATTCACATTGGGGAATTAAATTCCAAAAATGTGCATTTAAAAAGGAATGATTAGGATATAGGCATTACATTAAACAAAAATATTTGAAGAACTATTTTGTTAAGACATCTAATTCTCATGCAAATATGGCTAAAAATGAAAATATCACATGCTATGCATGCAATAAAAAAGGACAAATCTTTTGAATGCATGAACAAAAATGTAAAAGAAAATGCATGGATTGCTCAAGAAATCAAAATTAACCCCCTATTGACCCAAGAAATGTTAAGTACCAAAATACACTTAAATAATTTTGTATGGGAAGTTTTGGGAATGGATCTTAAAGCAAATGTGTTAATGTGTTTGTCTAAGTGTTATAGTATTATATTGAAGACACACATTGAGAGAGAGCAAAATCGTCAACAATTTGGACTCTCAAAGCTTCACAAGTTTTAAAAGTTGTCATCACCAAAAAGGGGGAGATTGTTAGCGACACAATCGCGTGATAGATTTTGATGACGTCAACACTTGAAGTCTTCAACGCACATTAGTGATCGGTGGTAAACACACACGTAACGCAAGCGCACGTATCACTCAAGTAGTATAAAAATATTGATCCCACAAGGACTTAATTTCTACTGTTGTTATTAATTATTGATTCTATTTATTTACAGGTATCTAATTAGGGTGAGAAGGGAATGATTGTTGATTGGTTGGTTGAATGTGGATTTGCTAAATAAATAAATAAATAAAAATACAAAATAAAATAAAGGAAATTAATAATAAAGAAAATAAACATCTAGGGTTGTGATTCCACACAATATTAATAAACATCTAGGGTTGTGATTCCACACAATATTATTCTAATGATGAATTGATTCTCTTATATATGCGTAATAAATCAGTTTGTTAACCTGGAACATGAAGATATGCAAAAGCCTCTATCGATGGTCAAATGCAAAGACCCAAAATAACACAATTAACTATATGTCTATGTTAACCAAGTTACATGAATTCATTAACATTAAGTTTCAATTGTGGCTACCCCCGCCCGAGAAGTATATGTTTATCCAGGAAGGAAATCTACCTTAAGTGATATTTACCATAAGGTGAGATCGTGAGCTATTTAGTCTAAGACTAAAACCTAAAACCCATTCGTCAAGTTCATTTTAAATCTACTAAATCAATCTTATTAGTGGCCAGTTAATAAGAAGCATTAAGATTAAGATTCAATAAATAAACCCAAACATCACACATTATATAAAGAAAATCAATTATTAAACTTGTGAATATTGTACTTCATCACTTCCCTAAATTAAAAATAAAATGTTGGGGCTAGGGGATCCATATTTAATATTTCAAATGTAGAAATCTCACTTTATTATAATATAGAAATTGTCAGTGTTATCCAATTAAGTCAAACCAACTATAAAGGCGGTGTTATTATTTATACATAAACCAGCCATATAGGCGGCAATCATCTGTCACCTAAAGACCGACCATATAAGCGGTGTCACATTATGTCAAATAAATAAAATCAGCCATGTAGGCGGTACAACATTAATCCATATTATTAGATTATAACATTATTCATACCTTTATCATATTAAAGGTTTCACTATTTCCCGAGCGGAAATTAATTACTAAATATAAAAAAAAAGTAAAAACACACAAACTATTATTACTACTAAAAAAAAATTACATAATTAAAATACAGAAAATAAACACATAAGATATAATCCTCAAGTTCCTTATTAGAAACCTCAAGGAAAGTATGAAATTTACAAATGAAATGGTTTGGTATTTATAGATAAAAAATTTTCCTACACCAATTTCTCCACCAAATATGACACCAAACATGGCACAAAACATGGCACCAAATCCTCCACCAAACATGCAAGCATGTTTGGTGGAAGTTTGACAATTTTCATTTTTCATTTTATTTTATTTTGTTTTTTGTTTTTGAAAATGACTTTAATAATTACATATAATACACTTTCATATTTTTCATCAATTTCGGTAATAAAACTTCATAATTCGAAATTCATATGAACTTCAAAGTTGTAGATCTTTGAGTCTTCTTTCATCTGGAACTTGAATCACCTCCATCCGATATCGGAGTAAAAAGTTATGGCCAAAATACAAAAATTGCGCAAAGTTAAATTTCTGAAATTGTACTACGTTAGAACGTCATTTCAAGTTTCCAATCTCCAAAATCAAAATGTCAAGTCCATTTTTTGCCCTTATTTGTTCCACATTTCGTCATGATTGATTCCATTGAATCCCAATTTTATTTTATCTGTAAAATAAACTAAAAAACATCAAAACGTTCATAAAACTCGAGAAACTATACAAAATATTAAGTGAAAGGGGCGGTAAATATTGATATATTTTTCGCTCATCACACCCCCAAACCAAACATTTTGCTAGTCCTCAAGCAAAACAAATAAAATAAATAACTGAAACTAAATTAAACTAAGCCACTTTCGTAGGGATCACAGTTGCATTTAGCGTATGCAACAAGCCTTTAAACCCCTATGTGTCCCTAGTGGACGAGTTATAGTCTCGTGAAGACTTACAGCGACGATACCCACAAACTTCAATAAAATGCACACAAAAACAAAATGACAAAATAAAAAAAATAAACAAGCTAGTAACTAAACAAGTGAAATTTCTTATCCAAGTTAGTAGTCGTTTTCTTTCTTTCTAAATTACTAAATAAGTAAATTCTCATATGCTTTTTACCATTTTCCATATACACAACTAACAAAGTATTAATCAATTCATTGTGCCCACAATATTCATAAGTGTAGTTGAAAAGAGAGTAATATTATTGTCATAAAGTTATATCAGATTTCACACCTTTTTGCCAATGGATTTTTTTTTTTTTTTATATATAACATCTTTAATCCATGTAGCGTGCTTTGGGCCAGATACTCCCAAACCAATTGACTTTAGGGCACTAGGTGTTAAGACACCCCTACAGACTTAATTATTCGGATCTCAGGTGTTTAAAGGTTCTACCGTTTGATGTGAACAATCTCTGCTTACTAAGGCAAGACGTCCGGTTACTAAGTAGAAACTTTATTATTATTAACTCAAGCTTTTACCGTTTGATGCGAACAATCTCTGCTATTTGAGGAAAGACACCCAGTTACTAGGTAAAAGCATGGTTAATTATTTATATATATAATATTCCATCACTTTCAGATGCTTCCTCTAATAATTAGAGAACAAATATTACAAATTTTTTACTTACAACCCATGTCCGTATGTTACTATGCATGTTGATAATACCTGTCAAATGAGCATATGAAGATCTAATTTAGTCAGTATTATGGAGAATTCAAGAATTTGAATAATTCAAAAGGAAATAAACAAAAATTAACTTGTTACGAAATAGGTTGAGATACGTCTCAAGAGTGGAAATTCCTTACACAGCTACCTCAAACAGAATTACATCTGGTTAGTCAAGTTAAAAACATAATAACAAATGTTTTTAAAAAAAAAATGAAATTTTTGACTAAAACCAAGCAAAAATAATGCAAATAAAAATAAAAATAAGATAATAATCAACTATTCCTCTCCCTCAAACTTAATTGAGACATTGTCCACAATGTGTAAAAAGAAGAAGAAGAGTCTAGAAAATATTATCTGGTTAGCGTATAATTCTACATCTAAAAGGAAAACTAAAGGTTAAGATCCAGATTTATCCGACGCTTCTTACCAATATCATTATCAGACCAATTTATCTTGGAAATGATAGAGTCAATTTTTGGTTCAAAGGCTAAGAGTTGGTCAATTAAATCATTGCTTGTTCTGGCAGTGAATATGATATCTTTTACAGGTTTTGAAAGAAACCCATTTCTCCTGGAATCTTCAAGAAACACAAAAAGAAAGTCAAAAAATCCCTCAACGTTAAACAATCCAATTAATTTCTAGTGTATGTTCAAGTTTGCCCAAGATAACACTGTAAAAAATTCCTCCATCGTGCCCAAGCCACCTGGAAAAATAATAAAAGTATCATCATGGTTAATCATTTCAATAAGTTGTTCGGACATACCTAGCACGATACATTCATCTCCATTTGATTGTCCGATAAGATTCTCCTCTGCCAAAGATTTTGGGATGATTCCCAAAATTTGACTACCTCCTTCCTGTACAGCCCTTGAAACGTACCCCATTAGTCCAAGATTGCCACCACCATATAATAAGTGCATATTCCTTTCAGCTATGACTATACTCAATTCTTGTGCTACCTTAGCAAATTCTGGTTTAGAACCAGAACTAGTACCGCAAAACACACAGATGTTAACAATTCAGCTTCTTGAAGTTGCTTCCATATTTTTTTTAATATTTCTTTCTCAAATCTGGATGTCTACAAGAGTTCAATGACGTGCTAAATTTATAGATCCTGAAAAAATGGTGAGTAATAATAGCATTAGTACCTGCCAAATGATAATTATTAGCTAAACAGTAAATAAATCGTGAAAGTCAAAAAGTCTGGATCATATCGGTGAAAATAAAGGAAATCACAACAGAAAATCAAATCAAAGCAATTATTTAAGGCAACAGAATTGTGTACACAATACGCGACTCGCTTGGTATATATATTCATTAGGATGCGTCTCAAGAATCCATTACTTACTCAGCCATCACTAATGAATTAAATTTCATCTTTGTGATTGTCAAACACCATTCCTCATGTCATTCTCTACCTTAAATGCTCCGTTTGTGCTTTTCTCTACAGAAATAACACACAAAAAAACTCTACAACATGTGTACACAAAATATGAAAACATAAATTATAACAATAATAAAAATTGCATGGGTTGCCTCCCTGCTAGCGCTAAATTTATCGTCTTCAGCCAGACGTGACTGAAGTCAATCCGTCAAGGAGATTTCGACGTGGTTTTGGACGTCCGATTGAGGACAATCCCATGTGCATTGCTTTTGAATGGTCTCTTCCAACGATGAGGTGGCCAAAAGAATTTTTTTCTGACTTGGTGCTTGAGCAACCTTTTAAAACTTTGTCGCTTCAGTGATTCCTGAAATGAAAGAAATAAAATCAGGAGGTCTCGTATGGTGTTTGACTTTGAATGGTTGTTCCATTCTGTCAAGCTTCTGAGTGGTGTTCTCGATGTGTACTCCCCAATACAGTGATGTTTCTCTTGAAGTTATGATATTTTCAATGTGGTCAGACATTTGCTTTTCCTTTGGTTCTTCATCTTGCTCCTCTTTTTCTTCACATATGTATTTCAGAATTTCATTGTTCAGCTCTTAATCTGTCATTTGTGCAATGCATGCTCCAAGATCCTCATTTGTTGGTGTGGTTGGTACAGACAGCTCTGCTACTTGTTCCTCATCAGCGACCGAAAAATGATCTAGATCAAGTTGAGATTCTGCTTGTTCAGGCTCCTAAACCGATACCTTTGTCTCAGTCACCTCCATTGTTAAGCTGTCATCGTGAAATACTTGGTACTCGAAGGCTTTGTCAGTGTCATCTGAAAATGTTCCATGAGGTGTGTAACTCTGGTTTTCTTGGAATTATTTCACTTGATCTGTGGGTCTATATAAAGTTACCTCTTGACTCTAAATCATGTCATCCAACCATTCATTTTTTTTCTTGAGCATGTCCACCATCTTTCTTATCATCCATTTTTCCTCTGATGAATATGGTTTTTGAGGAAGATCATACGTTGATGGTGGATAAGATGAAGAATATGGTTCAGTGAAATATGTTGGTTCATCATACCATGAAGGATTCTGATAGTTCTGCCACTTTGAATTGTAATTGTACGTGCAATGATCGCTAGGGTGGTTACCATCACATATTTCACATTTCTGAAATGGTTGAGCAAATGTTGTGTTATTTCTCTTTGACATCCATGGATAGTTGTTGGGCTGGACAACAGGCCTCAGAAAACCGGACTACTGCTCCCTGATTTGGGGTGTATCTTCACCTCTTAAAGCTCGTAATGCTTCCATCGCCCAATAATGATCCATTTTCAACCACCTGAAAATAAAATTAAAAAAAAATAAAAATTATGAATAAAAATAAAGAAAATTATATAAAGGTAAAGTAGATAGCTTTAAAATTAATAACGCAAGAAAAATAGGTCCCGACAATGGCGCCAAAAACTTGATCGGTGGTAAACACATGCGTAACGCAAACGCATGTATCGCTCAAGTTGTATAAAAATTTCGATCCCATAAGGACTTAATTTATACTGTTGTTATTAATTATTGATTCTATTTATTTACAGGTATCTAATTAGGGTGAGAAGGAAATGATTATTGATTGGTTGGTTGAATGTGGATTTGCTAAATAAATAAAAATACAAAATAAAACAAAGGAAATTAATAATAAAGAAAATAAACATCTAGGGTTGTGATTCCACACAATATGATTCTAATGATGAATTGATTCTCTTATATATGCGTAATAAATCAGTTTGTTAACCTAGAACATGAAGATATGCAAAAGCCTATGTCGATGGTCAAATGCAAACACCCAAAATAACACAATTAACTATATGTCTATGTTAACCAAGTTACATGAATTCATTAACATTAAGTTTCAATTGTGGCTACCGCCGCCCGAGAGGTATATGTTTATCCTGGAAGGAAATCTACCTTAAGTGAAATTTACCCTAATGTGAGATCGTGAGCTATTTAGTCTAAGACTGAAACCTAAAACCCCTTCGTCAAGTTCATTTTAAATTTACCAAATCAATCTTATTAGTGGCCAGTTAATAAGAAGCATTAAGATTAAGATTCAATAAATAAACCCAAACATCACACATTATATAAAGAAAATCAATTATTAAACTTGTAAATATTGTGCTTCATCACTTCCCTAGATTAAAAATAAAATGTTGGGCTAGGGGATCCATATTTAATATTTCAAATGTAGAAATCTCACTTTATTATAATATAGAAATTTTCAGTGTTATCCAATTAAGTCAAACCAACCATAAAAGCGATGTTATTATTTATCCATAAACCAGCCATATAGACTGCAATCATCTGTCACCTAAAGACCGACCATATAAATGGTGTCACATTATATCAAATAAATAAAATCAGCCATGTAGGCGGTACAACATTAATCCATATTATTAGATTATAACATTAATCCATACATTTATCATATTAAATGTTTCACTCTTTCCCGAGCAGAAATTAATTACTAAATATAAAAGAAATTAAAAACACACAAACTATTATTACTACTAAAAAAAATTACATAATTAAAATACAGAAAATATACACATAAGAAATAATCCTCAAGTTCCTTATTAGAAACCTCAAGGAAAGTATGAAATTTACAAATGAAATGGTTTGGTATTTATAGGTAAAAATTTTCCTCCACCAATTTCTTCACCAATTTCTCCCACCAAATATGACATAAAACCTGGCACAAAACATGGCATGTTTGGTGGAAGTTTGATAATTTTCATTTTTCATTTTATTTTATTTTGTTTTTTGTTTTTGAAAATGACTTTAATAATTACAGATAATACACTTTCATATTTTTCATCAATTTCGGTAATGAAGCTTCTTAATTCGAAATTCCTATGAACTTCAAAGTTGTAGATCTTTGAGTCTTCTTTCATCTGGAACTTGAATCACCTCCATCCGATATCGGAGTAAAATGTTATGGTCAAAATACAAAAATTACGCAAAGTTGAAATTTCTGAAATTGTATTTCGTTAGAACGCCATTTCAAGTTTCCAATCTCCAAAATCAAAATGTCAGGTCCAATTTTTGCCCTTATTTGTTCCACATTTCATCATGATTGATTCCATTGAATCCCGATTTTATTTTATCTGTAAAATAAACTAAAAAACATCAAAACGTTCATAAAACTCGAGAAACTATACAAAATATTAAGTAAAAGGGGCGGTAAATATTGATATATTTTCCGCTCATCACACCCCCAAACCAAACATTTTGCTAGTCCTCAAGCAAAACAAATAAAATAAATAACTGAAACTAAATTAAACTAAGCCACTTTCGTAGGGATCACAGTTGCATTTAGCGTATGCAACAAGCCTTTAAACCCCTATGTGTTCCTAGTGGACGAGTTATAGTCTCGTGAAGACTTACAGCGACGATACCCACAAACGTCAATAAAATGCACACAAAAAAAATGACAAAATAAACAAAATAAACAAGTTAGTAACTAAACAAGTGAAATTTCTTATCCAAGTTAGTAGTCGTTTTCTTTCTTTCTAAATTACTAAATAAATAAATTCTCCTATGCTTTTTACCATTTTCCATATACACAACTAACAAAGTATTAATCAATTCATTGTGCCCACAATATTCATAAGTGTAGTTGAAAAGAGAGTAATATTATTGTCATAAAGTTATATCAGAATTCACACCTTTTTGGCAATGAATTTTTTTTTTTTATATATATAACATCTTTAATCCATGTAGCGTGCTTTGGGCCAGATACTCCCAAACCAATTGGCTTTAGGGCACTAGGTGTTAAGACACCCCTACAGACTTAATTATTCGGATCTCAGATGTTTAAAGGTTCTACCGTTTGACGTGAACAATCTCTGCTTACTGAGGCAAGACGTCCGGTTACTAAGTAGAAACTTTATTATTATTAACTCAAGCTTTTACCGTTTGATACGAACAATCTCTGCTTATTGAGGCAAGACACCCAGTTACTAGGTAAAAGCATGGTTAATTATTTATATACATAATATTCCATCGCTTTCAGATGCTTCCTCCAATAAACTAGAGAACTGAATATTACAAATTTTTTACTTACAACCCATGTCCGTTTGTTACCATGCATGTTGATAATACCTGTCAAATGAGCATATGAAGATCTAATTTAGTCAGTATTATAGAGAATTCAAGAATTCAAAAGGAAATAAACAAAAATTAACTTGTTACGAAATAGGTTGAGATACGTCTCAGGAGTGGAAATTCCTTACACTCTCAAACACAATTACATTTGGTTAGTCAAGTTAAAAGCATAATAACAAATTTTAAAAAAAAAAAATTTTTGAAATTTTTGACTAAAACCAAGCAAAAATAACTTAAATAAAAATAAAAATAAAATTAAGATACTAATCAACTATTCATCTCCCTCAAACTTAATTGAGACATTGTCCACAATGTTTAAAAAGAAGAAGAAGAGTTTAGAAAATATTATCTAGTTAGCGTATAATTCTACATCTAAAAAGAAAACTAAAGGTTAAGATCCAGATTTATCCGACGCTTCTTACCAATATCATTATCAGACCAATTTATCTTGGAAATGATAGGGTCAATTTTTGGTTCAAAAGCTAAGAGTTGGTCAATTAAATCATTGCTTGTTCTGGCAGTGAATATGATATCTTTTACAGGTTTTGAAAGGAACCCATTTCTCCTGGCATCTTCAAGAAACACAAAAAGAAAGTCAAAAAATCCCTCAACGTTAAACAGTCCAATTGGTTTCTAGTGTATGTTCAAGTTTGCCCAAGATAGCACTGTAAAAATTTCCTCCATCGTGCCCAAGCCACCTGGAAAAATAATAAAAGCATCAGCATGGTTAATCATTTCAATAAGTCGTTCAGACATACCTGACACGATACATTCATCTCCATTTGATTGTCCGATAAGATTCTCCTCTGCCAAAGATTTTGGGATGATTCCCAAAATTTGACTTATCTCCTTCCTGTACAGCCTTTGAAACGTACCCCATTAGTCCAAGATTGCCACCACCATATAATAAGTGCATATTCCTTTCAGCTATGACTCTACTCAATTCTTGTGTTGCCTTAGCGAATTCTGGTTTATAACCAGAACTAGTACCGCAAAACACACAGATGTTAACAATTCAACTTCTTGAAGTTGCTTCTATATTTTTTTAATATTTCTTTCTCAAATCTGGATGTCTACAAGAGTTCAATGACGAACTAAATTTATAGATCCTGAAAAAAGTGTGAGTAATAATAGCACTAGTTCCTGCCAAATGATAATTATTAGCTAAACAGTAAATAAATCGTGAAAGTCAAAAAGTCTGGATCCTATCGGTGAAAATAAAGGAAATCACAATAGAAAACCAAATCAAAGCAATTATTTAAGGCAACAAAATTGTGTACACAATACGCGACTCACTTGGTATATATATTCATTAGGATGCGTCTCAAGAATCCATTACTTACTCAGCCATCACTAATGAATTAAATTTCATCTCTGTGATTGTCACCATTCCTCATGTCATACTCTGCCTTAAATGCTCTGTTTGTGCTTTTCTCTACAGAAATAACACACACAAAAACTCTATAACATGTGTACACAAAATATGAAAACATAAATTATAACAATAATAAAAATTGCATGGGTTGCCTCCCTGCTAAATAATGATCCATTTTCAACCACCTGAAAATAAAAATAAAAAATAAAAATTACGAATAAAAATAATGAAAATTAGATACAAGTAAAGTAGATAGCTTTAAAATTAATAACGCAAGAAAAATAGGTCCCGGCAACGGCGCCAAAAACTTGATCGGTGGTAAACACATGTGTAACGCAAGCGCATGTATCGCTCAAGTTGTATAAAAATTTCGATCCCACAAGGACTTAATTTCTACTGTTGTTATTAATTATTGATTCTATTTATTTACAGGTATCTAATTAGGGTGAGAATGGAATGATTATTGATTGGCTGGTTGAATGTGGATTTGCTAAATAAATAAAAATAAAAAATAAAACAAAGTAAATTAATAATAAAGAAAATAAACATCTAGGGTTGTGATTCCGTACAATATGATTCTAATGATGAATTGATTCTCTTATATATGCGTAATAAATCAGTTTGTTAACCTGAAACATGAAGATATGCAAAAACCTCTGTCGATGGTCAAATGCAAACACCCAAAATAACACAATTAACTATATGTTTATATCTTAA